>JAPWTK010000660.1:187500-216361 GCA_029963805.1 Aromia moschata
TGGATATAAGAGTTTTACCCTAAAAACTCATATAGAGAAGAGAGGTAAGAGATAACTTGAAATTGTTATTTTGTGTATATTACCTACATGAAGTTACCTATATTATCTATATGTAGTTTTACTACATACTTACCTATATGTTGCTAAGGTAACCTCATTTTTTATTAACTTTTATATATATTGTCACTCATCTAATTTACTTATGTGATCATGACGAAGAATTTCGTAGTACTTTTTTATCTTAAATATTTTTTTGTTAATAAGAGACTATTAGTTTACAAACGCAGGACAATTGGCCTGCATAGTCGACATTACCTTGTTGTTTCAGATACTGACAAAAATTCAATATCATGTGTATATTAGAGACGTTGTGGATAAGAAAAAAATAAAAATAATCAGACTAGGCCTAAAATCTGATCTCAACTCCTGTTGAGAGTACAAAAGAAAGGAATGGAGTTGTAGAGCTGTCAAGTTTATACCATACTATACCAGGATGGGGATGATTTATTATCGTTACAATAAAAAACTTATTATAAGCAATACACTAATTTTTGTCCAACTCGAATACTTCAGTAAACGTATAAGGTACAACAAGTTTAATTTATTTTAGGCCTTCCTGTAGAACAATCTGAAATAGCTAGTGACGCATTACTGAAATTTGTTTTATCTCAGTATGCACTTATGTACGTAGATATACCCAAATATTTCTCGCGGATAATAATGGTGGAATCTCGCCCGTTTTAAAATATTTATCAAGACCCGAGGGGAGACGTAAACGATGTCGTGCCGCCGTCTCGGTGGCATTATAAACATTTTTCTGCTTCACCTTGTAATGCACGCTACACGATATATCCCTCTACCGGCGACGGAGCCCCGAAAACAGACAAATTCAATTTTCAGTGGCGTATCGTTCGAAGAAGAGTTTATTCAGCGCCAATCAGCCTAATGAAGAGGGTGAAATGCGGTCGAGAGGGTGCGAATTCCCGAGATCAATCATTTAAATGAAAAATCTCGAGGAGGGAGCCCGTTCTCCAGCGCTGCGCGTCGCGTTGCGAAGTGTTTATTCAGACGTTGAGAAGTATAAATAAGGAAAAGATTTACTGCCCCATTCGCCGAATAGGAGTGCGAACGATGGGATCTAATTGGGCCAGCAGGAACGTTGCCTTAATAAGTAATTTTTTGTACTGGGTGTAGTTGCAAAATTTATATTTTTTCAATTGATAGTGACAGAGAAAAAAATGCTGGAACGAAAATTTGTTTACTTTCCATTAGTCCATCTGAATATACGAACAGTCATCCATGAAATAACCCCCTCCTCTTAACTTTTGAATCAGATGACTTAGAATTCAAACAAAATCAAGATGAAACTAGACTAAACAAAGCTCTTTATAAAGATAAACTGACTGTGAAGAAATTCACAGAGGTTGCCACAAGCGCCATCAAATCAAAATTTTTAAAATGAGTATAATTTATTTATACCTTGTATTGTAAGAAAATTGGGGTTTTCAATCCCCACAACTTGTTATAAAATCTTTTTAAAATCATATCAAAGAGCTCTGAATACAGTGGACAGGTGGTATAAAAAGGAAGGACTAAGTATAAATTCCCAAAAAAAACACTATTGTAACTTTTTCCAGGAAAAGAGAACTAAGAGGCAAAAAGATAACACGGAATACTCACATACAGAAGACCCCACGAAAATCGACAATAGCCTTGAAAGAAACATGTGCGGAAGAAATTGGGGGTTTACCTCCAAAATGACGTTGTGAATTTATAAGAGGGTAATATCTAAGGCCTACGATAATCTACGAATTGGCAGTATGGTGGACAAAAACAAAGCAATTGGGGCTATCAGACCATTGAGTGGCGTACGAAGGCTTGCATGTTACATTAGGGTGGACCTTAATATTTTTTTTTTCGTTTTTTCTCAGCGGGCCGGGTGAAAATCAATTCTGGGTACCTAAAAACTTGTGCGGAAAACAAAACTGCCGCGATCGGAATCTTTTTTCCCGTGCTCAAAGCGCCGAAAGTTTCTTATGGGATTTACATTTTAAAAATCACTGAAAACGTTCGATACGCTCAAAAACTATGAAAATCATCAAATCTGATAGTCGCAAGGATATATCTCCATGTATTTTTTCCTCCTGAATCAGATGGAATCGTCAGATTTCGTTTATTCGTTGAGTGAAAAAAATTATGAGCGAAAAATTGCGAATAAAAACCAAATTAAACTAAAAAAAAATTGAAAAAAGACGAAATAATTTATTATGGTGATTGTACCTGACTCTGAGGAGTATTAAGCATATCATGATTCAAAAGTTGACGTAAAAACCTATTTCCCGAACGAATCTGTTCAAACGACCACTTTACGACCGTCGCCAATTTCAATTCTTCTCTTCGAAACTTCTTCTCTCTCGACTTCTCTTGAAGTTGGTAGTAATACGAAGAAATTTCCGCGGCTAATGTCAGAGCGAATGAAGCTACCAACTTTAAGAGAAAAACCGTATTTTTTTCGAAAATTCGTTCTTCCGTTCTTTCGTTTGTTCAAGCTTGAATAACCCTTAAACTACTCGATTGTTGAGAAACAAGCACATAACATAGATATTTGTATTACTACCCGATTATACCACGACGCAGCTCCCCAACTCCAAAGTATGATGCTAACGTTACAAGTACGTGTACGAACGTCGGACACTATAGTATGTTCCAATCCGAAATTCTCTTATAATCAATGTAAAATAACTTCAAGATAAAGGTAATATTATATTAAGATGATGAATTATTCGTATGATATGAAGCATTGCATACTACCGTTAAATCCTGAAAGTCGATGCAGGAGAATCTATCGTTTGAGAATCAGGATTGAAAAAACAGAAAAATCGCCTTCCGCCATATACGCTCCTGAATTTTGCGTACAACTTGAAATGACCGTAACTCCGGTTCAGAGGCACCTGCAGATATGCTTAGTACTCCTCAGAGTCGGGTACAATCACCATAATAAATTATTTCGTCTTTTTTCAAATTTTTTTAGTTTAATTTGGTGTTTTTTTCGCAATTTTTCGCTCATATTTTTTTGTCACTCAACGAATAAACGAAATCTGACGATTCCATCTTATTAAGGAGGAAAAAATATATGGAAATATATCCTTGCGACTATCAGATTTGATGATTTTTATAGATTTTGAGTGTATCGAACGTTTTCAGTGATTTTTAACATGTAAATCCCATAAGAAACTTCCGGCGCTTTGCGGTACGGGAAAAAAAGGTTCCGATCGCGGCAGTTTTGGTTTCCGCACAAGTTTTTAGGTACCCAGAACTGATTTTCACCCAGCCCGCTGAGAAAAAACGAAAAACAAATGTTAAGGTCCACCCTAATGTACATATATGTGTCACAGGTACCATGAGAACCACAGCCATGATACCAACAGAAGCAGTTGTACTGCATTTGTCACCATTACATATATTTATACAAGTGAAAGCTCAACCTGTGATACATAGGCTGATCCATGGCCCAATGCCAATAAGGCAGCAGCACGGCATATCAGAAAGTGTTCACCGAATAGAAGACAGACGCCATTCTAAGAATGCTCACAGACAAGATTCCGAAGTGTAATTTCTGGACAATGGACTGAGAAGGACAGGGACAATGGAAATCCGATCCAAGAACAGATAAATTGGTATGCAGTCGTTTCAATACAGAATACGTAGTAGGAGCTGGGATTTACGGGACAAGACCTACTAGTGAGACTGCTGGCATCTCTTCCGATAGCCAAGTAGCGCTGAAAACAATCAACTCCAGGCCGATTATTTCAAACTCAATATGGGATTTCACGGAGGCGTTAAAATAACTAGGAAACCAACACCTTAATTTTAACTAGGAAACCAACAACATCATGATTTTGGCTTGGGTACTGGGATACAACGTAAATCTAAAGGAAACGGAAAGTCTGATAAACTAGTTAAAGAGGGCGTTTGAGATATTTTAATAGGACCAGAATCTTTCTATAGCATGGAAAACCATGCAAAGAGAAGCCATTCATAAATGGATAAATGACAAGTCACTGGAAAGGTTGACAAACTTTTCATATACCTATTATAGTCCAAGAGCTAGTGATGCACGTTTCATGAAGTGTTTGATGCACCTTGAAATTTTGTGAAATATTTAGTATCTACTGGATAGATGAGCAGGTAAACATGTGTTGGCTTGACCTACCTGGGGACACCAGGTACGGCGCATAAGGGAAAGGTGTAAAAAAATATGGCCCAAAAAAGTGTTTGATTCAGAGGCCAACAAACACTAATCGAAATTTAAGATAATTTAAAACACAAAAATAAATAAGGCAGACACTTTTGAGGGGGTTAACATTTAACAAAAATACCCCAAAGTTGTTTTTTTTTTAAATACAAAATGAAGTGGTTTGATTCACGCTGAAATTTTAACAGCGTCTTAATTACATATAATAAAAAATAATTACAAAAAGTCAGATACTTTTTCAGAGGTTTAATTATCGGTAAACATGAAAATAAATGTTGCTAATAATAGAAAGAGATTAGGTCAAGCCCGATATAATTATACGTGCCAAAATTAGTTACAGCACGAAAATATTCATAAAAAAATCGTAAAAATTCCGTAGAATTGAATAAACTACTTTTCCCGGACTGAATTTCGCCGCGTCATATTCAAAATGGCGTCCAAAGTTGGCCAAAACCCCTTTTTTTCGTTAAAAAAAAAAGTATGCGTCCTATAAAAAAAAGTTTCAAATAAACCTTGTAGAACTTATTAAAACAAACAATATAAGCCTAATCCGACTTTAATAAATAAATAAATAAATAAATTTTTTTATTGCAAAAAAAACAGCTAGAAATCAGCGATTTTTTTCAATTACTTATATCTTTGAAAAAGATATAATATTTTTTCAAGAAACTTGAGGAATTTATAGTTCTCGATAAGTAAAATAAGCTGATATTCTGAACATTGCAAAATTTCTGATAGTGTTTGCAAAAATCGCATTTTTCGAGAAACAACAACATTTTTGAGATGTAACCCTTTTCTTCCGAATGAACGTTATATACGAATATAGATGTAGATATTGATATTTTGTGCACAAACGGATGAGCAAAAAACGACCCACAGAATCATAAAAAGAAAATTTGAGATAAAAATATTGAATGTTAAACTCGAGTAGTTTTTTCCGATTTTCTTTCGACGTTTTGAAGAAGCTTTTCTCCCACTATACGTCATTTAAACGCATTTAGAATAGCGGAATAAATAATTGTTTCAGGAGAACTCGCTGGATTTCCTTTTGATAAATGTATATGTTAATGAAGAAAAGAGTAGAAGTAAAATCTCGAGACAGAGAAATAAATAATTATGGCGGGAAGCTAGGCGAGGGTCTCGTCGAGGGCTTTTGTCGCCTCATTATTTTCAGTTTGCATGTTTCCGCCGTTCCATAAGTATGCACATAATGCCCACTTATTTAAGGCGCTACCATGGAAATTAATTTCAATCTCTTCCTTTTTTTCTTCTGTGTGGATTGTTTCGTATATATCACTTCGAGTAGGAACGAAGAGGAAAATACGCTCTCGAGGTTTTAAACGTCCGAAATTTATTTGAGTTTACTTGAAAAGAACTTTCCTATTTATAGGAAACCAAATAGAAATTGGAATTAATGCGTTGCACAGATTTCTACTGGTACATGTTCTATAAAAAGAACAAAAAACATAATATTTAAGTGAAAAAAAAAGGGTAAGAATCAAATCAGCTCATTTCAAAGTTTAATGGAAACGTTGAACTTGCTGGGCATGTAAGTTATAATTGATTGTTTTTACAGTGTCCATCAAAAAGCCTGCATAAGAACGTTTTTATCACAATTTTTTCACTTAAAAACTTCTTTGCCATTAATTTCTGCAGCAATTTTAAACAAAAAAAGTAAAAATACATTGGTTCTATCAAATTAGCAATTCCACCTTGTTATTGTTTATTCATGGTGTTTAACATTTGTGAACGTCACAAAATACCATTCTCTTTTATAACACAGAAAACTATTATGTAGAAAAATACGAAAATCAGCACCTCAGAAGTAAACCATGTTAAGTCACATAAATATAATTTTTCAGGAAACACGTTTAAACTTTATTTAAAAGTTGTCGTAACTAGGAGCATCTAACAGTTAAGTTTTTTCCATTTAATTTGGTATATACACAACTAATAGAGTACTATACTGTATATACACAAGTAATAGAGTACGTAAAAGAGATACTACAATATTCACATCCTTCCTTCACAATCCTTCACACCATTATGATAAGTTGTCATGAATTATGACAACTTATATAAACTTATATAAACATAAAATTGCAATGATATGTCAACCTTCATTGTTTTCATGTTCTTTGGCTGAGTGCTTTAAATTCTGATAAAATGGATGAAAAATCTTGAGAGCCCATTTAAGTAGACATTGTAAGTTGTTATATTTTTTGCGTAGTTAATTCTTTAAATGGTGCCGGCGGTAGATTTTGGGGAATACTTGTATATATTCGCCAATTTTTCAAGATCAATTTCCTCGAACTCACTTCTGAAGGCGGTTTTAAAGTATAAGACACCCTTGTTCTGGGCTCTTACTTATATATGAACAACATTTGAGATTAAAAATGATTGGTTTGTAGTAGTCTTTTTTCTGGTTGTAAAAGGAGCATTTGAGCCTTCATAAAGACTTTTAATATTCAGAAAATTTTCTTGTTCCATGTCAATCACAAGCAAGGTTCTTGTAAAACCAAATCTCATATTCGTTTTCCTTTACTCATACTTTCTATTAACTTATAAACGGTTTACAAATAATCAACAGCAATAACGAAGGCATGAAAAACGCAGAGATCACGCACTTAACGTTGTCTGCTCTGTTTAACGCCATATATTAGACAAACCGGGTTACTAAGGACTTAACGATATTTACCATAAGGAAAACTAAAATACTTGCTGTTTATTGTTACCAATAACTCACTTTTCACAAAAATGTGACTTAACACAGTTTACCTCGGGGGGTGCTGGAATAGTTTTGTGCAAAAAACTTATTTGTCTATTCGTCTTTTTTAAATAACTGATGATTTTTTTTTGCGAATTTTCGTTAATTCAATTTCAATTGTAGTATATTGCGATGCATATTATATACTGATTTACCTTTTGGAGAAAATTACATTTTAAACATACTAGAAGGCTTTTTTCAAAAAAAACTTAGTAAATTAATTATTTGGTTAAAATTGCTGCAGAAATTAATGGTAAATACAGTTTTCGAAAAATAAATAGGTAAATAATAAATGAATAAATAAATAAATCCCACATGGCATACTATTTTGTATAAATTCATGATTTTCAAGTCATTTAGAGGGTTGACAAGTTGAAAATAAACAATTTGCAAGTATACAAGTAGGTATGTATATCACTGAAACAGGTACGAAAATTCTTTAATCATCAGTGCCTATAGAACTGTAATTTAAATGTGCTACTAAAAAAAATATTCACTTCTAAGAGACTATATGATATTTACATAATAATTATAATATACGACTTACGCGTATTTTCAGTCCCATGAATTTTATATTTTTGTTACGTTTTAATTTTTGTTAAGTTCTAGAAAAACTGAGATAGCTACTAGACCAATATTTGGAAGATCTTTTATATTTGAATTGTAATAGTTTAATTAAAAAAAGTTAGTTATTCGTTAATACAGGAATGTTAATGATAATACACAACTTTTAAAAATTATAGATATCTTGCAAGACAACAATGGTCATACAATTATTCGCCTGGATATGTAATAATTTCGATTTAACTAACGATAAAATCTTTGGTGGCGCTATCCGAATTAACAATGAATGTTATTTACTACTTATTTACTCCTAGGCTTATTCATCCTTCTATTGGGTATTCTGTGACAGTTCGATTGTTTTTATCGGTTATTCGGCCTTTTATAAAGAACTGACTAATGGTAATATCGCGACAACGTGATCTGAATAAGAAAGATGCCGAATGACAAACATGCTACCTCTTTTTGTAAACTAATAACTGGAACGGCGCCGGCGCCGGTTGTCGATGAAAAACGGCTGGTTCAACGCATTGACAGTGAACTATATATGTATCGGAGCTCCGAAATAAAACAATGTTGATTGCAGAAAAATATTGTTCATATATAGCCAGGCGTGGAGTGCACAACTATGGAAATTATTCCTATGTTGCGGTCAACTGGATTATAATATTTTATATACACGGTGGAGACTTTAACTGGAATATATTCGCTAGCGGGGTGGTGAATGAATTTTCAAAAAATTCCCGAGACACGTCAACTTTTAAATGTATTTACCTACATTTTGCAAGTAATGTGAAAAATATAGCCCTTCAGGGGTGGCTGAAACCACCCTCGACATGATTTTTTTCAAATGCAACCCTATGGCTTGTGACCCCTCATTGTAAAGCTGGTGGAAAGAGGAATCCAACGCACTGATCAAATTTTAATTTTTAGTTAGTTTGTAGGGTTGCATACAATTAAAACGTAATTTTATAGTTTAATTTATTTTTAACGCAACAATTTCGTACTCAAAATGTGTGTTGTTTAGTTTTGGAATGTAAACCTTACTTTTCATATGTCCCCACAAAAAATTCCAAGCAATTTTTTGCCACAACTGATATTTGTTATTTTTTGCTAGTGTTTTTACACGGCCGCAAAGAGTAATTTAGTTTGTATGCTGTATTCAGAGTTTGAAACGAAGTGTTATTTCAAATTGGTGAAAATGTCTTATTTAACTGAATCACTAAAAATCGAAATTTTGATGATGATTGGATATGGTGATAGGGCGCGAACTCAATGCGAAGTTGTTCGCTTGTTTCGAGAAACGCATCCCGACTTGCCACCACTAAATCAAGGTACCATTAGTAAAATTGAGGCACAATATCGAGAGATGGGTCATGTCAGGAAAGTACCGAGTAAGAGGCAGGCTGTTGTTGATGACGACACGAAGTTGAATTTGTTGCTTGCTCTAGAAAAAAATCCAATCACTCCAGCCCGTCAACTGGCCTGTGATAGTAATCTTAATCACAAAACAGTTTTCAAAATACTTAAATATGAGAAAAAACGCCCATATAAAATGCAAGCTGTTCAAGAGCTACTTGAAGATGATCCAGATCGACGAGTGGAATTTTGCGATTTATTGATGACTTGTATTGATCAAAACCAGTTATCTTTAGAGTGGATAGTTTTCTCTGACGAGTCGAGAAATTGTCGTTACTGGGCTGAAGAGAACTCCCATTGGAAGAGTGAACTTCATACTCAGCGCCCACAGAAAACTAATGTGTGGGCCGGAATAATACAAGATAGAATTGTAGGACCATTTTTCTTTGATGGCATTCTTAATGGAGCAAGATACTTGCGTGGCTTGGCGCACTGGCATTAGTTCGTGCTGGAGTAGCACGAACTAATGCCAGTGCTATGTCATTTATTTCCAAACCCCTTAAACCCTAACTTGACCGACGAGAGGTTATGGTTTCAGCAAGATGGGGCCCCACCACACTATGCTGCCATTGTTCGTCAGTATCTGGACAGAATTTTTTGGGAGGCGAGGTAATATTGAGTGGCCAGCAAGATCTCCAGATCTTGCACCACTGGATTTCTTTTTGTGGGGACATCTTAAAAGTAGGGTTTACATTCAGAAACCCAACAACAGAGCAGATCTGCAGGAAAGGATAAGAGAGGAAATCGGAAAAATAACACCGCAAATGTTGCATCATGTAAGGGACGAAACCTACCACCGACTGGGATGCTGCCAACAAGTGAATGGTGCACTTTTAACAATTGTAACAAATAACAATTGTTACGTTGAAAATAAATTTAATTTTTAAATTGTTTTAATTGTATGCAACCTTACAAACATACTAAAAATTAAAATTTGATCAGTGCGTTGGATTCCTCTTTCCACCAGCTTTACAATGAGGGGTCACAATCCATAGGGTTGCATTTGAAAAAAATCATGTCGAGGGTGGTTTCAGCCACCCCTGAAGGGCTATATTTTTCATATTACTTGCAAAATGTAGGTAAATACATTTAAAAGTTGACGTGTCTCGGGAATTTTTTGAAAAATCATCACCACCCCGCTAGCGAATATATTCCAGTTAAAGTCTCCACCGTGTAGAATGTAGCTATATAAAATAAGTGCCACATCTTTAATACTTAAAATGTAGTAGAACATGTATCCATCTCTATCTATAACAGACTATTCACCAATCACAATGTACAGCCCTTCGCCACGGAGGCATTGTCAGTGGCGTATCAAAAGAAATGGCGGCATTAAAATATAAATAACAAGGGGTTTACGTGATTCCAAAATAAATATTACATAATATGTAGTCAGAATGATCTAAATCTGGTCAGTCATATTTTTACCGAATATCAGTTTTATATCACGAAACTACTGCAATAAATACGAATTGAGACGACCCTCATCACATGCTACGCGAGTCGCCTATGTGCTTCGTCGCTGTATGCCAACTTTATTTATACCGAATGGTTCAGCAGGTCAGGCCAAACTTATATTTTGAAAACAAAATAACGGATTTTTTTTTATATTTGGGGCGTTTATACTAGAATTAATTTCCAACCAAACGAAGGAAGAATCCAAGATGGCCGACTTCCGGTTTTGCTGAAAATTGCACTAAATTCAGTTTTTTAAATGGGACCCCCTGTATATTTTTGCATATTTAAATTCTACGGATCACAATATATACAACCCAAGTGCTAAATGTCGTTTTGGTGATGATTTTTTTTTTAATTATTCAACTTAGATGACTGCGGCACTGCTCTAAGTAGATACTCAAAAAGTACTCAAATTAAGTCATATTAGCTTTTTACCTGTTCCTCAAGAAAAGTTCAAATGGAACATCTAGTGGACCATTGCTGTTTTAAAGTGTTCATTTAATAAGGATTTAAATGTCGTTAATAACTTTTTGAAAAAAAAAAAAGTTCTTTCCATTATCAAAATGGCTTTTGACACTTGGGTTGCATGTACTTTGATATATAGATCAAAATATGCATAAATATACAGGAAGTCCCATTTAAAAAACTGGATTTAGTGCCATTTTCGGCGAAACCGGAAGTCGACTGTCTTTGAGATTTTCGTCACTTGATTGGAAATTAATTCTAATATAAACGCTCCATACTCCAATCCGTTAAAAAATAAATTAAACTCCGATAGTCAAATCCGTTAATTTGTTTTCAAGATATAAGTTGGCCCGACCTCCTAAGGCACCCTGTATACTAAGATTATTCTCGTTAAATTTTAAAGCGGTCTAAGAAACCCTTTTAGGGTCGCTAAGACAAATATTCAAAGTAATCACACCATCCTCTCCAAACAAACATACGCAAATAAAATTATGAACAACAAAACAATAAATGAAACATAGGAAAACAAAAATTATAAGTTAAAGTTAAATGTTCCAGTTTTATGTTTGCTAAGAGACATTCCTACAACTATTGGATCATATACCTATCTAATATTCCTACTTAACAAACTATCTTATCAAGTAAGTAGTAGTACTTATACAAAATATGGAAGTATTTTAACATTTATCATCAATCCTGTCCTCCCGCACTGGGATGGCGAACTCCTGCGCATACGCGGGTCCTGGCGGCTTGGCAGAATCGGTCAGTGGCGTACGTATGCAGGAACAAGAAATACACACGTATATAATTTACAAGGCACTTAAAAAAGACGGTTTATCTTTCATTTTCAAAGAGTTTTATCAAAGAGTTTTAATAATGTCGACCAGGCATTTTAGCACACATTTCCGAACCCGAATCATCAATTTGTGACGACACAGAAATATGTACCAATTTTTTTCGGTCATCAAAAAATTGTTTTTTTTTTTATTTTCAGTATATCTAAGGTAAGTAATTTTAATCCAAATTCAGATGAGAATGTATCCAGTTTTCGAAAAAGGCTACATCTTTTATAATACAAAGATCAGGTCTTGATTAAAGTTTTACACCTTATTTATTCAATACATAAAAAAAGCGATTTTCGTCGACTAATTCATTAACATACCCTCTTATATATGTTAACCTTTTATCCTATCTGGGATGTCCGTTTCTTTTAATAACCTCTAACAAACTCAAAGACGATATATAAACTGTACAATAATTAGCGTTACAAATAAAGAAATGGCAAGGTATTTATTATTTTAATTGCATACCAATTTTTAATGAATAACTTTTAAGGCTTGCAACGAAATATTAATAATAACCCAATGACCTTTTAAAATTACGTACCACCAAATTAAGTAATGCCAAAAGTAGCTTTGCCCCTGGTCGCGAAATCCTCAGTTGACAAAACCTGAAATTGTGTTCGGAGCTCATTTCTGTTGTAGTTTCAGCCGTGAATGCTTCGAGAAGAATCTGGTGAGCAATTATTTGCTTATAGGTACCTCTGTCGTCATACGCCATTTGCTTGTTTTGAATATTGTAAAATTAGTGCATACCTATTTTAAACATATGCAGTATATCAAAATTGATAGGATTGTCACTACTTAATTCTAATATATTAAGAGTTTTGCCTTATTCCAAACGAGCTTCTCAAATCCAGAGCTAAAAGAATTGTCATTAACACCTGAGACGTTCAAAAATAATATTCTATTTGAGACTATTGGTATGACGTACCACTCTTATTATGTTCAGAAAATAAAAAGAATAGCACGTTTTATTATCATATATAGAACAAAAAGCAAAATAACAAGAAATATTAATCTAAATAGGTTTTTAAAGGTCTTCTTGGTCAAAATTTTTATTTCATCTGTATTTTATGGTCTCGCGTTAAGAGTTAATAATAATTATAGAAGGGCCTACTTAATACCATCAGTAATGTGTACTTTTAATATTCATGTCTTGCTCTACAAAGGATTATTTAAGGAAGTATTATTTAAATGAGAAAACCTTTTTTAGAAATAGATAAACGTACAGATCATTCAAGTGAATGAATATTTAAAAGTACCTGTATAAGCTAGCGTAATGATAAAAATATGTAAATTATATATTACATTGCTTGCCTGAAAGGCTTCTGTCGCTGACTGTACATCTCTAATAAAAGCTGATCCGAAGCCGATCGCCAGCGTCGGAGTTACATTTGCACAGAACTTCTCTCTCGCAGTCGTCGTTTTGACTGGTTGAACGATCTTGTTATCGGGGATGAAAAGTGGGTGCTTTATGTAAATCACAGCCCTAAGCGCTAGTGGGTAGATGTAGATGCTCCAGCATAATCGCTAGATACTTAAACCTGACGTCCATCCAAGAAAGGTGATGTTATCAGTTTGGTGGGGACTTCGCGGCATGTATTACTGGGAACTCTTGGAGGACAATACCACCGTCACCGCCGCCGTCTATTGTGTTCAACTCCGCAATTTGGCCGCTCAGCTCGGTGTGCTGCGGCCGCACCTGGGAAAAGTTACACTATTGCACGATAATGCGCGTCCTCGTGTAACTGACACACCTGCTTACAGTAGGTTTTGAAGTTCTGCCCCATCCATCTTATTCACCAGACATTTCTCCAACTGACTATCATTTGTTCTGTACCCTCAGCAAACATTTAATAGATAAATCAGTTGACTATCGTCACCAACTGCAACTAGCCATACATAACTTTTTCACTTCACAACGCGTGAGTTCCGGGAATTTATTATACCCAGTCTGCCAACTCGTTGGCGATAAGTTATAGAGTCGGATGGCTCTTACATTCTAAATCAAATTCCTCCTTAAATAAATAATCATAATTGAACATATCAATAAGGCTCAGCTACTTTTGAATCAACCGGATACTTTAGATGATCACACTCACGTCAGTTGTAAAGATTTCATAAATCCCCGACTTAATACTTTATCTTTTGGAGTGCCTAAATGTTTTTATAATTTATTTTTTGAGATCTATAGCTTTCTATGAGCACTTTAGCTTTCTATAAATGAAGGCGGAAAAAAAACTGAAACACCTTCCTTTAATAAACCACAAGAATGTTCTTTAGCAAACAAACTATTTACTTATTCGTTTACCATTTCTAACAAAACAAATTGGAACCAGCAACAGTCTCCATGGAACATATCGCTCTGTTTCAACGAACGAATAAAAATATACATGCGACCTTTATTATAAAATATATGCACCTTCTCGCATCCGTACATTTACATATGGCGCATCCGAAGAATTGAATATGCCCCTTGTCGTTCCGCGGCATTTATGTTTATTCATAAACATAAACGTAACAATGTATCCTGCGATATACGAGAGTGGAATTGGGACGATTTCAAAGAAACATTACGGAATGCTTTATGAGGAGATGTAACAATAGTCAACGATGATGCATAAGCGACATCGCATGCGACGTGTGGGGTAAATTTCACCCACACATCATGACGCACATTTCCTAGACGAGAGGTCGTATAGGGGTTGAAAATTTCGTCTGCATTAGACCGGTAATGGAGCGAGGGTTGAGTTTTTTTTGTTAAAATTTCAAGACGGTTCTGTTAAAAGTCGCAATAAATCCGAATGTGAATACAAACAACGTGAATCATAAATGTATCATAACAGAAATTTTATGAAGATATAATACGAATATGAATTACGTTTAAGAGAAGTAAATGGAGTTGATGCAAGTACAGTGAGTGGAAAAAGTACTGCCAAGTCAAAATCAAAACAAGCAAGGTCTTCCCAGAAAAAACGAAACAAGTCAAATGCGTATTTTGACAAACATATCAATCACTTTTCGATCGTCAACTGTTTTTTAGAAATAACGTAGTACTTAATGTTTTTAAATGGCAATCCCCTGTTTCTGATGTTTTATTTAAAACGATTACATACACATTTTGCCACCCCGTATTAGAAAATTTTACACAAATTCAATGTGCAACATCAAAAACAGTTATTCACTTAATACAAGCCTAGGCTCATAATAGTTCGACCGCCTAACACTTTCTAATTATGAAATCGGTATTAATTGCGAAAAAATTCTATAGAAATGCTTTATGAAAGATTTTAATTTGAGCGAGAAAAAAATATTCCACATGCCGAAATAGCCTTTGAATGGGCATGAATGATAGACAAGCATAAATCCTTACTAAGAGATTTACCACAAGGTACTTTGCTTGCAAACTGTAATATAACATGCGATATTTGTTTATTTATTCAGTATGTGTTTCATTTTAACTCGACACATCAGTTTCATGGCAATTATTACGCCTCTAAGGCGCGTTCCGTTTCTGCCAATTTTAGTGGTCGAATTATTACAACTCCTCACTACTGTATCGCATTTTTTATTATATATATATATATTTTTCAATACAATATGTATACTGAAGAGAGTTTTCAGTTTCTGTAAGATGAAAGTATATCTTAATAAAGTTAAGACGATTTTATCGATATTTTTCGTAATTGTTCGAGACTCCATAATTTGATAAGATGTAGTTGAAAATATTTGGTGGCCGAACTATTATGAACCTGGGCTTGTATATTAGCTGCTAATTAGTGCGAATAAGTGTAATGCCGCCACTGGTGTGATTATTACTGTCCATACCTATGTAACCCTTACGCTGACCTGTAAATTGTCGTACCACATAGCAAAATTTAGAGAACATCAACAACATGTTTTGATTAATTGCAAATGTGCCGATCTAAAAGTTGTTGGACTGCAAAGTGGCTACACCAAATATTGTTGTTTTTTATGCGAATGGGATAGCAGAGCCAGAAACCAATATTAAGTCGTTAAAGAATGGACGTTACGTGAAAACATTGTGCCCTGTCTGAAAAACGGCCAATGAACCCTTAGTAGAGCAGCAGAACATTTATTTACCTCCTCTGTACATGAAATTATAAAAAAATTGGTAAAGCCTTAAATACAGAAGGAAGTGTTTTCTTTATTTGAGACGGAAATTCACGCGTATAAGTAAGGCAAAGGAATTAATTAAAAAAGGAGTGTTAGTTGGGCCGCAAATACGAGAACTTCTTAAAGACGAATGTTTTGAAACTACACATTCGAGAAAAGAAAATGGGGCGTGGACTGCCTTCAAAAACATATGTAGCAACTTCCTAGGTAATAATAAAAGGAGAACTACAAAGATCTGGTTGAAGAACTTATCCAATCTTACAAGACGTTAAAACGAATACAAGGGAAGAAAGACAACATAATCTATTGATTTAATTATATTTTTTTCGATACAGAATGAAGTATATTTTGTAAGAAAAGTGATTTTGTTTTCTTGACTTTCGAAAATTCACAAGATTGCTTTGGGAATTAGTTTGTGTTTCTCATATTTTATATACTTCTTCCCTTTTCTAAAAACTTAAGGATGATAGGTAAAAAGCGAGCTCATATTTGAATTAAGCACATTACAGTAGACACAAAAAAAAAACAAAAATATCAGGGAGCGAGAGAAAAATTCAAAATGCAGAACAGTGTTATCAATTACCACTTTAAAATATAATCAGCGTACGTTTATGGGGTGTTTATCGGAAACTAAAAGAATAGAAATGTTGGTTATTATAGGATACGGTGGTAAAACTCGAACAAAACAAGTTTACGATTTTTTTAATGTTGTAGTATTGAATCCAGATCGAACCATCAATCGGATCCCTGTTAACAGAATTGAAAGTAAGTTCAAGTTACATAAAAAATCCTTTACGGATCCTGGCCGTCCGCAAATTGCCTCTGACAGAAAATTAGATATTATGCTGCAAGCTGCAAACTGCTGAAAACTTTTACCTTAGTACTAGACGAATTGCAGCTGAAAATGAAGTTAGCCAAAGATAAGTTTTACGCTTACTTAAAAGAGAAAAGCATATCCACTGGTGCTCGAACTTAATAAAGATGATTCTGATCAGTGAATACAGTTTTGTGAAACTTTGAATGGGGTTATGCACCCATAATGTACTAATGTAGTAATGTAATTCCATCGCAACATACTATTTTTGGACAAATCAACTTTTTGTTTAAATGGTACCGTCAACACAGTGGCGGCCGGTGGAATTTGACTGCTCGTATTTTCGTAAGGAGAAGTGGGACCCACACCATAATTTAGGGGGTGGTTACTAGACCTTAGTAGAAAGCTATAATGGCAAAAAATCTTCAGGGAAAATTTGCGAATCTTTTTCCAAAAATGGCTGCCTCTTCAAGTATAAAATAGTCTTTTTTTTAATTGTGATTATTTTGACATTTTGTGATCTGTAAAAGTGATGGTAATTTGAATTTTTATTTCATCCTAACATTTCGTCTGTGAGATTTTACAATAGTTGTATCTTTAAGCAAAATAAGAATTTTGCAAAAATCACAAGTATAAAAAAAACCTTGCATTTACTCGGTGATTACGAAAGCTTGCAAATATTTTGCAAGCCATTTCCAAGATTTTCCCGGAGGCAGCCATTTTTGTAACAAAAAATTTCGCAAGTTTCCCCTGATTTTATTTGCCATTATAGCCTTCTACTTAAGTCTACTATGCCTCCTTACAGAAATACGAGCATGTTAAATTCCACCGGCCGCCACTGCGTGAACAAACAACACTGTAGACACTGGAGTGCAAATAATTCTCATTGGATAATGGAGGTTTACTCTCAACATCTACAAAAGATAAATGTTTGAGTAGGAATAATCCACAAAAGATATTACTAGGGCCTTTTTTTAAGAAACCCTTACAAGAGAAAAGTATTTAGAGTTTATTCAATATGAGTTCATTTCTGCACTAGAAGAACATTTTCCCGATGAAAATGAACACGATATACCAAACTGTCTGCTTTAAGCAAGACAGCGCATAATTAGACCTTGCTCAACCTATAACTACATCTCTTGAAAACAGTTGACGATCAAAAGGTAATGTAGCAGTTAAAATATGCATTTATGGAATTAAAATTTGACCTCTTTCGGGGTTTTCGCGAAAACTTGCTTGCTTCGGTTTTATTGAATTTGTGCGGTATTTTTGCCGCTCTCTGTATACGACTTGTCTGTGTTTAGTATCAATTTAATAATGTACAGTCTTATTAACAAATAATGAATGAAACAGAAATCATTACAAATAATGTGCTTCAGAGAGGGGATAGTATGCGGAATTACATATTCATCATGAATGGGCACTATATCCTTCCACAGTAATTGACATAGTCTTATCATAGATTTAGTGATAATAAAAGTACGCAAAATATGCAGTTAAATAAGTTGAAACTCACGAAGCTACGCACATGAGGTCATGGAACATTCCATGTCTTTGGACCCATGACGTCATGCGTCACATACATGATGCTCGATAGAGTTCGGCTGCCACATTTCAAAACACAGTATCCAACATTTGTCTCAAAAATTCATTTTTTACTCCGAGCAGATACTATGCTTATTCCCCGTCTATTGCACTACCTAGAAAACGAATATCTATCATAGGTACGCACATATATTTCGGCAAAACATAGTATCTACAATACAATTTTTGGTTTTCTACGCCAAAATAAAGCAAAAATGCTATTTTTCAATAGTAAAATATAGGCGAAACCTAGTATGTGGTACTTACTGTGTATTGGAAGCAACATCCGGAAGAGAATGTTTTACAAAATTTTACCCGTAACACAGTATGTGGCAATTACTGTGAATTGGAAAATATATTTTAGTTAGATGGTTTTACTCGTAACACAGTAAATGGTCAAAGCAAGTGGTAATAAAAAAAAAAACTGGACATTTTCCACGAAACACCGAACTAATACACTTTTCTCGACGCGCGTTTCGCCAACCAAGTTGGCATCTTCCGGAGAAGATTAAAGCTCTTTTAATCTTTAAAACAGTTTTAATCTTCCCCTGAAGATGCCAACTTGGTTGGCGAAACGAGCGTCGAGAAAAGTGTAATAGTTCGGTGTTTCGTGGAAAACGTCCAGTATTTTGTTTCTACACCGAAGGTTCCAGTACCCACTCCAGGAAGTGGTGATTAAGTGGTAATTATTGGTCACAAAGTTAATTGGTAATTAATTATTGGTGGTAATTCACAGCAAGTGGTAATTATCAAAATGAAAATATTATGTGCAGATACAATGCTTTTTACTATATACTCTGCTCACGTTTTGTTAAACATCTATGCCAAAACACAGCAACTGCATTTTTTTTGAAAAAACACAAGAATCTTAAAATTATTTTTTACGTATACAATAACTTGCAATTATAGTATCCTAAAAAACTGTTAAAATTGTATTTAAAGATCTTTAATAGTTCGAGGGCCATATGTTTAAAGTTTTCTTTAATTTACTCAAAACTTTGAAAATAACAGTTACTGTGTTTTGAAATATGGCAGCCGAGTTTTTTCCTACCCCAGATTTTGCCCCTTCAGGTTAGGCAAACCATATTTACCAAGCGTAACGTGACGCAAAACCATAACGCAGATCGCAATATTTTCCAGGGGCAATCCCATAATAAAGACATAGAATGACATTAACATTACTTAATGTTAATATGGCGAGGGTGGTGTGGTAAGTAAAGCACTTTAATCGGTTATATATACAGTCATTAATTCACATATTTACAAGATATGAAAGTCCGGCTTAGATCGGTTTGGTGCCGGTGAACGGTAAAGATGGACTGACGGAGACTGACTGTCCAAACGGAAAGTACATTCCGAGACCGATCTATAACACAGGCCTAGGTAGGTAGGTAGGTTCCCCGAAAAACGAAAAGCCCGAGTAAACGGTTGTAAACTGAATTAGGGGAAAACCCAACCCCAGGTTAGATTGGGAAAACCAAACCATTATGCGGGTGTTTTTACGAGGAAGGCTGGCCAAGAGATTTGTCACGTATGTACACAAATCTACAAACGGTACATGCCGAATCGTGAGAATTAAGTTTGTACAGAAATATACATAAGTAAGTAGGTACCTACCTACCACGTAAGTAGTTCAATTAAAATTAATAACAATAGACCCTATATAAATACTGATCTATAGTGTAAATAATTGCTGTTCCCACCTTCCGCAAAAACATAGAACTGGCATTATATCTGGAATTATCGGCACCTACATGAGTTACAAGAGGATCAGTAAGAGCAAAAGAATGAAAAATATAAACATGTAAACAATGAAAAAAACAAGCGATCGCAAAGACAATTTTTGAAACATTTCAATACTGAGGTACTAGCCTCAATTCTTCTCCTATATTTTTTATTAGCCTCTTTTAAAAACCGACTGCGTTGCGAACGAAAATAACGTAACTGAGAAAAATGGGGTGCCAGCTTTACACCCATGCTACTTTCTAGCGGACTAACTAGAGCTCGGAGCAATGATCGGCAACGAGCCACCGTTCTCGAGTTATTTGAAAAATACCTTCACCTTTGATTATTTTTATTGAAAAAGAATGTCTTTGCTTCTGACTGGATTAATTTCTGTGATGAAATTTTCAAATACATAACTCGAGAATAACTCGAGAACGGTAGCTCGTTGCCGATCATTGCGCCGGGCTCTAGTTACAGTTTGTATAAAAAGTAATGAGACTCATTTTTTCCTCACGCGACTGTACTTCCCGGCACGCATGCAGCTGGCAGCTGGGGGGTGTGGTTGTGGGAAGTCTGAGCTTCGAAACGGCGGGACAGTCGTATGCAACCACTTGTTTGGGCAGCATCGTCTTTTTAATGTACTCTGTGATAAAAGGTCGGTCGAAGCTCCGAAATGCAGAAATCAATTGAGCAACGTGCTTTTTACGTGGAAGTGCTCTGAAGATTGAAACAAAAGTCAACCGAGTGAGGCCAGCTATCGCCACCAATTGGAAGCTTCACCATGAAAATGCTTCAAGTCACATCTCCTTCGTGATGAGCCGCTACCTCGCCAAGAACGGGATTTCAACGATTCTCCAGCCGCACTACTGTCCCAACCTGCCCCCTCAGACTTTTTCTTTTTCCAAAACTTAAAGCCGCCCTCAAAGGAGGCTACCACGGCCCTGGACGCCATCAAAGCGGCTACGACGCGAACTTTAAGAGACATTCCGGAAGCCGCCTACAAAGCCGTCTTCGAATCGTGGGAACATCGCTGGCAGAAGTGTGTGGATGGCCAAGGGACTTACTTTGAAGAGTATTCATGATTAGTAGTGATGTTCATAATAAATTATTTTCAGTACAGGGTTTGTCCGGAAAGTAATGGCAGTGAGCTTTGAAAAATGGTTTTTATTGGTTCCATGTGTACAAATCTTTAGAAACTTTCAAAATACATTCCTCCTGCGTCCACACATCAGTTCCAGCGGGTCTTCCACGCATCAAAAGCAGCACGGTAGTCGTTTTCCGGAATCGTCTTTAAAGCGTCGGTGCAAGCCTTCTGAATGGTTTTCACCGACCCAAAATGCTGTCCTTTCATTGGGGTTTTGAGGCGCGGAAACAGAAAAGAGTCTGGGGGGGGGCCACATCGGGGCTGTAGAGAGGCTGGGGAACAACGGTGATGCCTGCCTTGACGAGGTAATCGCCAACGAGGAAGCAGGTGTGCGAAGGCGCATTGCCGTGGTGAAGCTTCCAGGATTTTGAGATGTCTGGGCGGACGCGATTCACCCTACGTTTCAGCCGCTTCAGCACCTCGACGTAAAACTTTCCGGTTACAGTTGTCCCCTGCGGAACGAACTCATGATGGACCAATCCCCGGCAATCAAAAAAGACAATCAGCATTGTCTTGATCTTTGACCTGGACATCCTGGCCTTCTTGGGGCGAGGGGAGTTCGACGTGTGCCATTCCGCACTTTGCCTCTTTCTTTCCGGATCGTATTCAAAGACCTAACTTTCGTCTCCGGTAATGACGTCATCAAGGAAAGCGGGGTTGTCTTCGCAGGTGTCCAAAAGTTCTTGGCAGGTTTCGACGCGCCTCGCTTTTTGATCGTCCGTTAGCACTTTTGGCACGAGCTTCGCGCACACCTTCCTCATTCCTAAAGACTCCGACACAATTTCGTGAACAATGGTTTTCGTAATGTCTAATGTTTCGTAAATTAAACGGACACTTAGACGACGGTCAGTGTTCAACAAGTCACGCACACGTTTCACATTGTCGTCGGAACTGGAGGTTGATGGCTGTCCAGCACGGTTCTCGTCGTTGACATCTTCCCGACCTTCTGCGAAGGCCTTGTGCCACCAGAAAATTTGCCTGTCCGAAAGACAATCGATGCCGAAAGCCTTCTTCAACATTGGAATAGATTCCGAGACTCTTCTCCAGTTCACACAAAACTTGATCGCCATCCGTTGCTCAAGCGAACGTTGCATTTTTTCTTGCACCGGGTCACTGTAACGACTCTCAAAGAACGAGTGATGCGACCGGTACAACGACCGGTAGCCAACTGACGCTTGTTGGATCTTGTTGCCAGATCCCCCCACCACAATCCCAGCACGTAAAGCGCGGGCTGGCGCGTACAATCTCGGGAAAAAATTAACTGACATTACTTTCCGGACAAACCCTGTATATTATATATACAGTAAAAATTTACAGTATATTAAAATAAATCGATTATCACGCGAAACTTTCAGCGCTCATTAGTAAGTAGATTGTTAAAATCCATAGTCAACTGAAAAACAATAATTCCGTCCGAAATAGCGTTCGTTAAACCGATTGCGCAAATCCAGCCGATACAACGGATTCACCGCGCGAATTATGTTAAACGGAGGGGCGCGGGGCATTAGCGCTAACATCGTCCTCCGCCCCGGGACGAAATTCGCCATTAAATTCGGTAAAATCAATCGACGCCCTCCGTCCCTACGATAGTTGACGATTCCCCGTTGTGTTCGCGACCCGCCGATTAATTACGGATTCGGATCAGAGATTCGGCCGAATTTAACCCTCAACGGTGGGACAACTTAAACTGTAAACTTTTCAGCGATTAATTAGAAAAGTTTACCGAGTAATCAGTCACCTTTTGTAATGCCGGCGGGCGCCCAGTTCCACGCCGGAGTTTCTTTCGGCTCCGGCGATCTGGTGCATTGCAGGCTGCGTTGTTAGGCCCATTGGTGCGCGGACAAGAGATCCAATTCGACATAGAATGCGGCAAAGCTTTGAGAGAAATTGCCGGAACGGAAGTAACAAGGACAAACCATATAAAACCGTTACCTAAGGAATTGCTGCTGTTGCCTCGGCGATAGTTCGGTGGATAAAGCGCCAGGTGAGAGACGGATCGCCAGTTATTATCCTTACGAGTTTGAATTCCATGACAACTGGCACTCGCGGACCTGTGAACCACAAGGACTAGCTTGACAAGTGTCTGTTTAGTCCTGTTAATGAAGGGGTTCTAGTGGCAAATGAAGAGATCGCAGTTTTTGGTTTCGGGCTAGTTAGGAGGTAAACATACCAGACCTAGGAGGTGAAAAAGGTGCAGGAGACACGAAGAAGGTCCCGGTTTCTGTTTTCTTCGCTTATACAGTGAAGGCGTAAAGTTGCGCATAAATTCGATAAAGTTTAAAGAACATTTTTTTAGATAAACGCTCGGACACGTCAATTAAATTTTTCATTTGCTAACATTTTTACGTACTTCACTTGTTTCTTTATTGACAGCTGTCAAAGATATGACACATCGATATTTTCTTTTTAATGACAACATATGGCTTATAATACATCATTTGAAAGCTCTTACTTCACGCATTATGCTCCTAAATTTTGGCGCAATTCTATCCAGCCATTTTAAAATGGCGACCGATCAAATGTAAAAATTTAATAAAAAAACGAAGGAAAGTTTAATTAAAAAATCAGACTCATCATCAAACTCAGACGATCACAAATACGGTCGTTATTTTATTTTGAAATGGCTTGATAGAATTGCATCAAAATTTAGGACCATACTGCGTGAAATAGGAGCTGCATCACAAACTATCGATGACGATGATAGCTGTCAATAAAAAAACAAATGAAGTACGAAAGTTTTCGAGGTATTTGCTCATGCAGTTCGCATATTTTCAAAAACTTTTTTTTATCTCACGCTTTTGATAGACTTTGCTTCTTAACTTTTTTTTCTTTGTTTGAGAAGAAAGTTGTGGTCGAATAAAAGTAAAACATTAATTTTTCTTTAAAATTAGCATGCCATTCTGTATTCTATTTTCAACTAATCGAAAGTTAAATCAATTTGAATAAATTTCGCTAAATAATACACAAAGTCGTGTATTTCACGGCCTATGACTATTTCATTGAGGACATTTTATTACATATGACCATCATATATAGTATAACTAGCAAATGTAGTTGTATAAAAACAACCATCTGCATCGACAAATACAGGCAAAACTTATGTGTAATATAAATAAACAAAAAACGTAACTGTACTTAAAAAAAACGTTTTTGAGGACTTTCCTCTCAAATGAATGGTTCGTTAAAATTGTTAGTTATACTTCGTCAAAAACACTATGTTTACTATTTTTTACTAATAGTTTACTATTACATTTTTATTTCGATAATTTTTCTGCTAGCATATTCTATTTCAGAGAAAATAGCCGTAACTGCTATGAAAAAAAATTTCGTAGCTGTAAAAACAAAGGAGAAAAAAATTAATGGATTACGAATCCACCAATTCAATTCAATATTCAATTTGTTCCCGCAATATTGAGAAGTTGTAGAAAATTGCGTGCAATAAAAGTTGGTGTTCGATTTACACCACGAAACTTTCATAATAAAATGAGGTAAGTACCTACCTACCTACTGACTAGAGATGAGATTTTATTTTTCTTTATCAATCAGAAATTGTGTGGTGGTGGCTTTTTTATTTATGCAGGTGATATTTACGGCCATTTAATTAATTTCATCCCTTGAAATGGAAAAGGGCATTGAATGAAACAAGCGACTAGCGTCCATTAGACTCGAAATTAATAGCTATCAGTGCGTCCAACATCAGGATGTACATATATACATTATACATACATAATATTGATACCCAATTAATTACAAAATGCAACCACAATTGTATTCAACAACTAGTTCTATTTCCTTTCGACTCGGTGCCATGCAAGAATTGCATAACTAGTGTACATCCAAAAATATAGTGGAAATTTGATGCGGCATAAAAATTGCAGCAACAAAGTGCATCCTCGAATTTCATAAATAATCCTAACTATTTCTAGGGTGAGAATTTCAATTTCGGTGATGTCAGTCTTCATATACAAATCTACATTTCTTAGACTGGATGTAAAAAGAAAAAAGCACTAGAGTATTTATTCAAAGACTTACAACCTATACTGAGAAGATCCGGAAGGACATCAGATACGGAAACCATATGAATAAAAATTGAGAATAAAAATTGTATAACACATTGCTACCTCTAGAAAACATGTAGTTACATGTGCCACAAAATCGCCACGTGTTCACTAGGTACTTTATATAATTTAAGCCACCGACCGTTCCAAGAGACGAGTATTTTGACCTCTGAAGAAGCCAGACTGTCAATTCTCAGTTGCATTTATTTAAAACGTCACATGTATAATGGGTCTTACAAATATAACGCCAATAGTGAGAAACATTCAGAGGCAGATATCTTTTTCTTTTTTCTACATGTTTTGAGCTCTCCTAAAACCCACTCCGCCCTTCACACCACAAATCTAGCAATTTCTTTTTATTTTACGGAGGTCTCGGTAGCGCTAGGCAATGTTCGCTGCAAGCTCACTACAATATTGATGGGTACAATCATTTCGTGACGTACTTCCGCCGGTGAAAAGAGGTCTTTGCGCGTACCATTTATTATTGCACACAATGTACGGTTTCAGTGGGAAATGATCATCAAACAATGTCTTCTTATAAATGTTTTATAGAGGGTTTGGGCGCTGCAACGGCAAAGGATTTTTTCTGCTTCCGTATATTTACAAGAGGAGCTGCAATATGCATAATCTCATCTAGCATTTGTCATAAAACTAATAAGTACAAAAATTTGATGAAAAAAACTGCTATAAAAAAATCAAAATGAAGGATTGTGCTAGAAATAATGTAGTATAAATATATCCAACATACAGAAACATCTTTCAGTTTCTGTCAGTGTCATAAATTATCATTAATTTATCTTGATCCTTTTGCTTTTTTTTTCTTCTTCCAATGTGTCTGGTTTGAGGTTTGTTTTGCCTCCAACACTGCAGCCTTCAGGCTTATTGTATTTCCAGTTTACATCGTTATTTCATGTGAATAGGTTTGTTGCCTTTATGAGGTTTAGTAGCCCTTTCACAAGATTTTTCTTTGGAAAGGCCTCCTGGGGGTTTTCTATTCCCAGAAGACCGTATCTCTAGTGTGTTAGTGCTGGACACTCTAGTATAATGTGTAGGGATGTTTCACCCTCCTCATTATACAGTCTACAAATAGGTTCATCTAAATATATGCCCATTCTGTGTAGATGTTTCCTAAGGTGACAATGCCCGGTTATGAGTCCCGTGACAAGCCTTATCTGATTTCTAATCGCAATCCTTTTGCTAGTCATGATGTCAGCACATAGGAAATATTTTTAGAGTATCTTCCAATATACAAAGTTTTGTTTCAACTACTTCAGAAGAAGCGAACAATGTTTCTAAAGACTGTTAAAGAAAAAATCAACCACACTGCCACAATCCGGAAAAAGTATTCTATATTTATTGAGCTGTGAAAATCTCGATACTAAAATCTCATAACTTTCATCACCATTCTTCTAACTTTTATACTTTTCTATCTATTTAAACTTAGTATGACAAAATTAAAACTTTCGTTAAAATGTCATTTTGTGAATAACTATCCAAACAGTTAGAAAAGGATGTAGTCAAGAATTAAGCATCTGATAAATTCTCATGAATCTGGTCAACCTACAACAAAATTTAAAACGTATCTTGGATTCTTGGCCTTCAACACTTACTTTCCATGACCTTCACTTCACTTTTATACTGACCTTGTCTAGAGCATTTGACGACAAATGATATACCGACATACAGTACGTACTATGTGTATTTTCAAATTCATTACAGTTTCATCTGATATCCTACGCAAAAGTTACATCACTGATTAATATTCCGCGTAAGAAGCTTAGGCATGGTCCTCTGACTTCAAAACTTGATTTTAGAATGAGACAAAATAGATATACAAACGTATGTATTCCTACAAATATACCTACAAAATCATGGTAAATAATATATGACATTATTATGACATGAGACATTATTAGCAACATTGTAATTATGTATGTACATACGAATAAATAAATAGGTATTTACTGACATTTTTATTTGAAACTTTATTAAATCTATGTACTACAAAAGTTTACATATTTCAACATATAGATATTATTTTATTTGTATTTCGTGAAAGTAGCTGATCATTTAATTAGTGTTTGATGAAAACAGTATCACTATAGGTTCAATTTAACTCCTTTCGTTATAAGATTCCATAAATTTTTTTGAATATTAAACTGTTACTAACTTAATAAGACTTCATTAGCTCTTAACATTACTTTACCTAAATTGAATGTATACCGGGTGTCCCAACTCTATTTAGACAGGCATTATCTTGAAAACGGTTTGATGTAGAAGATAAGAAAAAGTTAAATATAAAAGTTATTCTGGTTAAAAAAGGTGTGTTTAAAAATGAAATCATTTTTGTATGTAGAGGATGCACAAAAAAAGGCAACACGTTGTACAACTTTAATTTTTCAAATGGGACACCCTATAACAAATTTAATTAATCATATCCTATACTTATCGTTAACGAGATATACCAACAATTTAATCTCGATTCATAGTCAGTTTCCATATTCTTAAATTAATAAAACAAGCCTTGACTGAATATTAAAACGAATGTTGTCTTCAGTTCTGTGGCAGGTTGACTTGCAAACTTTTTTGATAAATTCATGGGTTTTTCTCAAGAAGACTAGAACTAAGGAGACCGAACTGTGGCTTTTCGCTGTGTAACGCGACGGGCTCGAATATGTCCGCCTCCAGCGGCGCTGTAAACAGTTATGTACCCTGATTGCTACGATATATAAACAGATATCTATACGTATACCGTGGTTCTGTACTAATCTGTGTGCGTTAGAGGTTAGAGTCCGTGTGAATGTCCGTGGTGCGAATACAATTGACAGACGCTCGATATTTTTAGTTAATTTGTTGTTATTGAATATTATATTGAATCTACACAAGTAATGTCTTTGCAATTACAAATTTTCGCAATGATCAATATGAAAATGTACTCAAACCATTTCCATGTTACGTGCTTCAACGTTAACAATACAACAAAGGAAAATATTTCGTTTCATACATACATCAGTAATTTGAAATAATGTCCGGTTATTCGGACCGCTTCTTATATCACACAATGCAACACAGCACTTTTGAACCATATTTATTTTTGTATGTATTTTTGTTAAAGCCAAACGGCATGTAAGCACCCGCTTTGACAGCTTAATGATAAACGTCATATAAAACCATAGCATGGTTTTCTATGATAAACATTCACATGTGGACCGCTGCTCATCACGTGCCATCGAGTACATTACTGTTTACAGCTCCTCTTGGAGGCGAACAGATTTGATCCCTAGATACCGAACGAGTTCGGTCTCCTTAGTTCTAGACTTCTTGGTTTTTCTGTTGCGTTACTATTTCTTATTATTTCATTAATACTAATAATGATACCTCAAAAATTTTCCAGATATCTCATAAAACCATTAACAATATATACAATTCATTTAGAAATTAAAAAAAAAATCTAAAAATGGAAAAATATATAGGGTTATCAATTGAAAAATTTAAGTTGCATTACCTGTTGCCTTTTTATGCACCTTGTCCATAAAAAAATGAGATTGTTAAACACGATTTTTTAAACAGAATAGCTATTCTATTTCACATAATTTTCTGTCAAACCGTTCCGAGATAACGTTTGTCTAAAT
>JAPWTK010000661.1:0-15000 GCA_029963805.1 Aromia moschata
AATTTGAATACGATATACGATAAGTTTAATTCCTTAATAATATTCCGTCACAATTGTATTAAGTTATTTGTAATCTAATTTATGAAACGACAATTAAAGTTAAGTGATATTAAAGTTAAAATTAACATAATTTTCTTATCATAATTCATTCAAGTTTCATTTCGTTTCTTGATTTTTGAGAAATAAAAGCTAATAGATTGATTTCGTTTTCAGGTCGTTATTTTCGTAGTGGTCCATTTTGACAAAATGTATATTGCATTTCCTGAAATTCTTTTTGTATTTGCAGCATATGCAGAGAAAAAAATTAAATCTCTCATTATAAATATGTTCAACTTTTAATGTTCCTATTATAAGACCATAGGTAATAAATGAAAATTGTTAGTTACTGCAATAATTATAATAACATTGTTCAAACTATCGAAAATATGTATTAAAACTATTGATATACACATATCTTATTTATTTTGTATATACGGTCTCTCTTGTTTTACTTCCATATCAAAAACATTTTCGTAAATATATTCACTGTTATGATAGGGTGTTATGTCCATCCCAAGAAGTGTTATATAAAACTTTCTATTTCAATTCAACAAATGAAAAAGTCGTAGCTTTTTCAACGGAAACTTTTTCGGAACGGTCGATATTTTGTTTATACCACAGAGAATACGAGGTGTGGCTATTAAATAACTGAACTGCTATCATAACACTTTTTATTCGTTGATTTTTGCGCAAGCTTTGCGCATGTTGAATGATTCATGCAAAATCTGGCGAACACATTCTTGGTCGATTCCTGTTATTTCAGCAAGCCCTCGGATGCTTATTCGACGATCTTCTCGGATTAATTTACCAATGTTTTCGTCCGCTTTTGACGTTGCAGGTCGTCCGCGACGCGGATCGTCTTCGGTCTTTCACGTCCCTCGTTAAACCGTTTAAACAATTCAAAAACTTGTGTGAGGGATAAACGTTCATTCCCGTACACTTCTTTTAATATTGCATATGCTTCTGTAACAGTTTTTCCTCAGTTTAACAAGAAACTTGAAATTAACCCGTTGCTCCATCTGAACACTTAACATTTTTTCGACGCGTCACTGGTGCGTAGACTAATTCAAACGACTGCTACAGTCAAACTGGGCGACCCACTGGCTTGTCCCGCGAGCTGAGGGTGGGAATGTATCACCAGACACAGTTCCGTTTAAACTTATCGCGACACGCTCGCAGCGCGCTGATAGCAATATCAGTTCGATAATTTAATAGCCACACCTCGTATACTATTTCTAATGTGAATGTGAAGACATGAAAAAAAAGCAAGATTGTCAGATATGTTTTCTAAAATTGCTAAGCTCACTATACAAATGTTATTTCATACTTCAGTAAACCGTTAGTGTGCGTGACGTTCTTAGAAAGCTAGTTTGGAAATATTAAAAAAAATACATAGATATAAATTTATTAGTTTGCATTAAAATAAGGCGTTTAAAATTGCTGGAAAAAATTATTATAAATTAAAACAACTTTATGTATATTACTATACTTAGTTTACTATACTTTATTATTATAATTAGTTAGCTATTTATGCGGTCCACTGTGTCGTTAAAATGATTTACGACATTAGCAACTCCTTTTGTTTCCGCCTGTGACGTGTTTGCGTTTTATTTCAGCTAGGTTTATTAAAACAGACAATTTTTTTCAAATTGTCTGGCTAAATGAGCATTATTTACAGAAAATTATATTACAAATATTATAAGTTTTGTATGCAGGCTAATTTTAATCTCCTATATTGATTTGAATGAAAAAAATTATGTCACAATTTTCGAATCTATAAAAGATATATGCACGCCATTGGGCGGCGTTAACCATCAAAGGAATTAAAAATATATCTCTTCACATTCAGTTTAGAAGGACTATACGAGGGTTACGACGTATGCCACTATGTTTCTCGTAATCCATATTATTTTTAAATTACACGCTGCATTGTTGGTTTTTTAAATCGATACAATCTACCAAACAAATTAAATTTTATTTTAAAAGTTGTCTACTGCCGTAAACTGCATTACAACGTTTGATAAGTGAGTGAATCCTTTTTGTAAGTGGATATTTCTTATAATCCTTAGCCGATCGTGCACCAACATCCGTTCACATGAAATGTAATTTGCAGAGCCGAACTGCTTTGAAATAAGATTCCGAAATAGAATCGAAGTTCAAACGAAAGGCATTTTAAAGTAAATTTCGCAGGAAGACAAATACTGCGGATCAAATAAAGCGAATTATGTCGGAGTTCTCCGTTCTAAACAAAAATAAGAAAATTAAAATTGAGTTAAAATGCATTCTTGCTGACAAAGAATGACCTTTACTTTTCTATATAAAATAAATGCATTTCCAAAAATATGGAGAATATGTCTGCACCCTAAACAACGCCTACATGTTTTTAAAATCTCCCACATGAATGTGTATTTTTGGTGACTTATAGTGCAAACATGGCCATTTTGCGACGATACCATCATATCATTGGTAGAAAAAGTGCTCTCATCGGAAAAATATTTTTTAAAAATTGTCTATCAACCTGGTACCTAATAGGTAACATTCAAATCAAATATTATATTTAGATTGCGGAAGTACTTTCAAACAATATTTTTTAATTATTCTTCCACATACAATTCATACTTATGATACTTTCCTGTTCATCTATTTAATATTTTTTGAAATTTTGAACGCCTGTATCGAATAAACAATATTTTCGAGGATTCCAAGGTAAGTAAAAAGCTTTTCTCGAAAATTGAAAATTTTTGTCTATTTACGGTATACGCAACTCGATTTGAGGACACCCTGTATATAACATATTTGTAAATTAACTTTAAATGCATTAAATGCTACAAGAAATACTTCGATTATTATTTTTTAAAAGCTTCGTTTGTAATTTCTAACTAATTTTGCTGCTGAATTCTCTAATAATAACTCATTACTAATTAGTACATTACAAGTACTGTGCATCGTGTTGAAATAGTGGGTGGGAATTATTACTAACTTTGTTGTTATAAATGTTCATTTACGTTAGGAAGAAGTTTGCGGCATTTATTGTGAGAGTTAATCGCAACGCCTGTATAAACATGCCTCTGAGCAAAGTCTGCCGGTAGGTACAGCTTATTTTTCGACAGTTCATGTCAGCAACTGAATGCTTTCTAAAGCATTGACTACTGTTCTCACAGAGATCTCGCTGTTATTTCCTAACATGCTGGAAATTTGTAGCGAGAGTTGGGTGTAAAATAGTAGAAAAGAACTCGTAGTAAAAAGAGGGCATACACCGTCTTCAATTATGTAGACAGTGCGAATTATATTCCGAATTGTGGGACACTTCAATCAAACACTTCACGAAGATTTAGGAATAGCTTTAATCAAAGATGTGATAAAACCATATGCCACAAGATACAAAAATCGCATCACAAATCATCAAAACCATCTAATTATGGAACTATCCAAACAACAACTTGTCGAAAGAAGACTGAAGAAAAACTAACCAGAGGATCTAGTAAGTCCAAAGGATCTGTAAAGTTATTCGTTTATTTAATACCACATACCGAATAATACTGAAAATGGTTGTAACAAAAGAATTGGAAGACGTGTTTCAGAGTATGTCTTAGTTTACCTTCAAATGTTGGTCAATAAAGTAAACCCCTAACTGTCTATAGCCGATCAACATGCCTCGGCCAACAGTTCATGAAATCTTAAAAAATTAGATCCCTACAAACTGCACTTAGTGCATGACCTTTCTGAATATGACCGAATTTTCTACTTTTTAAGTCAACTAGTAAATTATATTTTGGGACTTTTACAGGACATTATTTGCACATGACCACCTGAGTACAACTAAAGAGTCTTAATGGCTCGGCTGATAAATCCACTAATAAAGTTAAAAACAGTCCGCCTGTTAACTTTAAAATAAGCGTGTTCATTACTAGAGAGAGGTACATATTTGTCTTGGCGATACATAGGCTAGGTGTCGCGCTAGGCTTTCAGGTCGCGTGCTAAAATCGTTCAGCGTTATGTCAAATTTGAAAACAAGAGCGTGCGTTTGTTTTGTTGTGTGATACGTGTTATTCATTATAAATATATATGTGTATGTACTGTAATTATTAATTATTGTACTTACTGAAGGAACCGCACGCTTATGCTGCGCAGAGGGAATACCCCGCTTTAATCATTACATCAATAAATTCCATTTTACTTTATAACTTGAAAACGGGTAGATAGATTCATTCATTTTTACTCGATGAATTTTCGAAAGTTTTACCTTCATAAATAGCTTAGTTAGTCTCGTTTCACCTGATTTCATTTAAGTTAACTAACTCAACTATTTCAAAAGTTAAGGGAAGGGGTGGTTACTTTATGAACAGACCGTAATACCCTCGACCCGACGTTTTCAGGGAATATCTCATGCAGATGTTTGAATATTGATCAGCTTTCATAGCGATACATCAAATTTTGTATGCTTTCAAATAAATGAAAGAGAATGATGCCCAATGTAGTTCCAATTTTTGGAATACATACCCTCATAAATGTAAAATTTCAAGTTGTAAACTGTACATACACTTCAGTCACTGCGTGAGTTTACATAATACGCAAGGCGTTTGCTGAAGGTCTCTCAGTGTTCAAGCAACATATCCCTGACATTATTTCAACTAAAAAGTTTGTTTCTTAAATACCAGAAGAACTTCGTGAAACGACCTGAATTATTTAAAAACAAATATGTATACCAAATATAATCTGCAGTAAAGTATATTGAATTTCTAATAGTAGTAGGAAAAAATTTCTTTGTGTTTGCTGCAGCAACGGCAGAAGGCAATGGCAGACCAGACGGCAGCATAATACAGAGGTCAACTCCGGAATGGACTCGGGAGTGCGGTCGGGAGTGCAGATATTGTGTTGGTGTTTAATGTGATTTATTGTGTGTAGTGTTGTGTAGTATAATATAGTGACATATTCACAATATTAATTGCTTAAGCTCATTTTGCCATTTTTGATATTTTAAATTTTTTGACCGTATGGAATTAATAATTTTTTTGTATTTTAATATTATAATGAAGTACTACTTAAGTAGATTTGTGACATCAATTTTATTTTGAATTATTTTTATTTATCAATTTTGAATAAAAATTGTCATTAGCTCAACTGGGATAATACAATATTTCAATTTTACCGAGTACTTAAAGTTATATAATAAACATTTGTTACACTGAACTGAGCAACAGTTAGCCTATAAATAAAACACATTTTATTTTGTGCACTCATTATTTCGTGTATAGATAAATATTTTCTTTTTACCTATTTGTATATTTGACGCACGCAAATATTCTCGTTAATGATATAGATACGATTGTTTTTGATATGATTGACCTATGTTTCTTATAGAATTATAAGAAACATAGTTTTCACATAACCTCATATGGACAGCAAAATATTTTACTAAAAACATTATAATTAACATGTCGAAACCAGATTATAAAAAATCTGATAATAAAAATTTTCCCATAAGATACTAACATTGGTAGACACACTGTATATTTTTATAATTAAAAATATACACAAATATTGAGCGAATGACCTTTGTTCTCGATTTAAGCGAAATGTTCAAATTTCTAATATACTAAATTTATTAAAATTTTAATGTATTAAAATTTCAAAAATAAGTTTTATTCCCTTCTAAAGATAAATTTTAAATTCTTTTATAGTTTAAGAATCAATATTTTTCATCACGATTAACTCTAGTAAAACGGTAATAAACAAAGACAGTTATATGCAAACTCTCTTCACAGATGCAATGTATACATTTTGATTGTGTATTTTGCGTTTCATCGAAAACCTCACTATAACGAGCAAAGGTTTATGACAAGGAGACAAATGTGTATAACTTAACTTGGGGGCCGAACTGACAGATTTTATGATTTGTAGTAAACACAGACGATAAGATGTATCACTCCACGAACAACAAACCCGGAGACCGATTTATACTACCCCGAGGACGGATCGATCAACAATTCAAGAAGGTATTTCTCCCTGAGGTGATCCACTTTAGGGGACCGTAGATGAAATAAAAACAAATAGATGAGAATGTTAAATATGTCGTGCGCTGAATACACCCGGCCTTAATTACAAAACTATTTGACAAACTAAGTTTCTACAGTTTTCCAAACAAAAAACTTTTTTGCTAGGATACCATACCTTGCGAAAATACATGCAATGTAAAACCTGTCTAAAATTTAACATAAAATGATTTATGGACCAAGAAAATCTGTTTTGAACATGGAAAACGTTACTGGAGGAGAGTTGGAACAAATTCAGCACTTAGAAACATTTTTCACATCACACAACACTTAGAAAATTAAACATCACTTTTCCACTTGACACCGAAACACGTTTTTGCATTCGACGGGCATCATCAAGAGATAATCAACTGTTTAGTTTTCATCATCTCCTACTGATGATGCGTTAAATGCTAAAATGCGGTTCGATGTTAAGTGTACAAATATTCAAAAGTGAATTAGAATGAAAACGTTAAAAATATGTTAAAATAGGCTCAATACAGAAATATCTGTAAAAAAATACATAACATAACGTTGGCCACAACGGATCTACGTTTGGTCATGTAAAATTAAAACGTAAAAATCAGGTTCAAACACAGTATTAAGTTATGTGATAACTGATATAATCAATACATTTCTTACTATGTACTGAACTACACAATGTAGAACACATATTTACATTATACATTTTGTAAGAAGGAATTACATATACCACGTAATTTTACATAACCAAATGTAGGTCCGTTGTGGCCAACATTATGTTATGTATTTCTACAGATATTTCTTCTCTGAAAACTATATGTTTTCAGAGTTGAATTGAGTTTATAAAGAAAGATTTTTTTAATACCTATATATTGTAAATGAATTGAGGGAAAAATCATTGAAGTAGTGGATCAATACAACCAATATCTCTCCAGAAACATAGAAATACCTTTCTAAGTATATATAATGATGATTGTCACAGAACGATTATCGTGTTTTTTCTTCTTTTTCTATTAAATCTATTGCCTCTTTCGGTGTCCCAATACCTACTTAACCTTCTGCATTCAGTGCAAACGGAATATTTTTTGGAAATATCAGCAAAACTACACGAGATATCATGTATGAAACCTTATATCAGAAAAACTGTTGATTATCCAGTGACACATAATGACATTGTTACTTTACATTAACAATAAAAACTTAGGTATAACCTTGCAATTCATTTGTTTTGAAGATTACACATCTTGCTAGAAAATAATTATTTATGATTTGTTGAATTATAGAATTGGTCCAGGAATAACCAAATTACAGGGGGCGACATTTATGGTGAATAACCTTATACGTGCACGATACAACCAGTTATCATCAACACTAACTGATTGATGATTTCTTAAGCCCACAAGTATATTTAAAAAATCGACTCGACGACTTCGACGACGATTTATTTTACTGATGCCCCCAAAATAACCAATGTCTCTTGTATAAAAAACAAACTAGAAATAGCTAGGGAAAATGCACTAACACGCTAATAAGGACACGTACAAACATAATTTCTGGGATTTTTGTTAGTAGAAAGGGTGATTTTTAGTCAACTTTTAGTCAGATGATCAGAATAGTACACACCCTTATGTTAGTTGATAATATCCGTTCTAATAAACAAGAAACATTGGTCATTCTCGACCACCGGTAAAATAAACTTCGGGGCGAAAAAATAGATATTTGTAGATTTAAAACGCAGGATACCAGAACGTTTGTGATATATTTTCATCCCTAATGAAAGCTTCATATTGCACATGTATTAGACTGTAAACACCAGCATTATATTAGAGTGACAAGCATTGTTAAAATATTGAATACTTATACACAAATGTATTTAACGACTAACTATGGAACTTACTTACAGAGTAGAAGTTACTATACTTCGTATATAAGTGGATATTAAATGCTGCACTTGCCTGTCAAAATTAGATGAATTAAGGGGCTACATCCACCTAGAGGCTCAAAAATAAGGTCGAACTTTGGAACTCATTTTCTCGGGTACGGTAAAAGATAATAAAACGCTTTTTTCAATTAAGGGTAATTTTAATACCTTCATTTTACACCCAAGTAATTGAAAAACACTAAATATAGATGGAGCTACATCCGTCTAAACCGAAGGAGGTTTTTTGGTAAAGGCTCAACGGTGTGCCTTCTCCTGTCAAAATCAGTTGTCTGAAATCAGAGAACACACTTTTTTTTTAAGTTACTAACATATACAATTGATTGATGATCGCAAATTATCAGAATTATGCTCTAAAAGATCGATTGGCAAGACTCGAAATTTATGCACCTAAATTTATCCCCTTTGCTCGTAATTTTTTTAAACAATTTTTATTTTTTCAAAAAAGTGAGATCGTCAGTTAAAATATCAATGTTTTTTACGCCATTGGACCAAATTTCATAAAAACCTCTCGATCGGTTCTCGAGATATAAGGGACACCGCTTTGAAAAATACAGTTTTGAGAAAAACGCGTTTAAAGTTTTGGGTACAGCTTTATAGGCATTTACGTATTATATATGCATTTAACCTCCAATCAGCGATTCCGGGTCCATACAGGGCACCTTCCTCTGTAATTTGGGCATCATTTGAGGATAATCCTTTCATTGTACAGACCTTTGTTTCTAACGTGACGGGAGGTGGCAATTGTTGCGCGCATGTAATAGCATTAAACGTTCCGCCGCGTGTTATTCAAAGCTTTGTATCTCCGAGAATGTTTGAGATATCGGCTTAAAATTTGTAAGGGTCAGTCTTAAGACTATATACAATAATAAAATGTAAAAAAAACAATCGATTTTTTCAAAGTGTCTAGGTGGATGTAGCCCTTAACCTACGTCCAACTCCCCCAAAAGGGGACCTGGGCACCCTTTATAGACAAAAGAAATATCACTTTAGTAATACTTAGTTTTAGTTTTAGAAATTTTCCCCATTTCCATTTTTAGTCCCCACGTACAACCCAGGTCCCCAACAGGAGACCTACTAAATCGATTTTTTTGGCTCATGATTGTAACTTTAAATTTGTAGTAGTTATTGGTCGCCTAGGGAAAAATACCGGGAAGCCGCCATTCTGTTTTGTACAGCTCTGAAAAAAATTTACAAACACACTCCAATACTTATATAATAAAGATCTTTTTTACCGAATTTCGATATGTTGTTTAGTTTCTTTGGAAAAAAATCCCAAAGTTTGCTCTATTTTTCGGCCTCTAAAGTGGTTAACCCCCTTAAGGGTTATAAGAGACACGATTGTTGAGTTGTAATCACACTTTTTTTAGTACCATTTGCAGGTTTCTATTTTTTTTATCACATCGTCTGGAGACATCGTCTGTTAACTTTATTTGCTGGACACCCGGTATTACGACTACAATAATTCCTATGTTTATATAAATGTTATATAAGAATATAACACCCAGTATAATCAAATAAGCAACTATGTTGCATAAGATAACATTCGAGGTTGAGATAAGCTCATATTACCCTTGAAACTGTATACAATTTTAGCTACACGTCTTATCTCAACGTTGAAACAAAGGCCCTTTGTCTGTTAATGCAAGAACTGCCAACCTGTAAGATTACGATAAACGTCTCCAAGAAATCTATTGAAAAGATCAGCATTTAGGAAGTTATAAAAAGGCTTAATCTTGCATCAACAAACGCCTGTACTGATAGTTTTAATTCTGAAGTCAGACCAGTTTAGAAAAGTCGTGAGACGCGTTCGTTCGTTAGCCAGTTAGTGCTATTCGGCAACGGCTCACTCTCGGTCAAAATTAAACAACTGTAATTTGAATTAAAAATTGTAAATCTAAAATAAAAAGTGTAACAAGAAAAAAATTGTTTTTAAAAAAATCATTATATCGAAAATCGATATAACATAAATAATTTTCTGTCAGATTGCGTTTTAACGGGTGTCATTACCATGCGTCAAAAGTGATATTATAATACAGTTGCTGATTACTAAAATACAGTTATATTGATTAAAATACAGTTAAAATTGCTGATACTAATGTAGTACATTGTAGAAGATAGGAAAAGTAATAGCCAGTATTATGGCGTCTAGACTCTAAGAATAGATTTTTCCACCATATTTTTGAGACTGTAGTATGAGTGAAAATATATTACCACTCGCAGCTGTTTATTACTCTTCACTCACTTGTCACTCACACGCTTGACATGACGTCAACTTTTTCATTTTATGATTTTCGATTATGTACGTAATAATAGCGACGAATCTTTCAAATAGGGGTTATATAACCGTGTACAATGTGAAACTGTGCAAAAGAACATAAGGCGGAATTTTCTCATAAAATTCTGTTACGTTATTGCGCGCAGACTGTGACATGCCATTTCGGAAAGATTTTTACTATTTTCGTCGATATTAAATCGGCATAAACGAAAATAATTCATATATGCGCCGCTATGTGACAGTCGCTGGCTGACGATTTTGCTATTCAACTATTGCTAGTCAAACACAGTGACCCAAAAATAAGTTCGATTACAAATATACAGTGTGTAGAAAAGTGAAATAAATACTACGACCCACAAAATACACAGTTTTTTAGAAATCCTCGAACTTGTAAATCTTAGACTGAAGACTTTCACGGCCGTTTTCTGACGACTCGATGGTTTCTGGGTATTGCCGTGTATGATGAATTTCCATTCTTGACGTGTCGCCGATCATACTGTTGGCTTCTTTAGAAGCTACTCTGAACACTGTTTCTTGCTCTGCTTCTCGTTATTTCTTGGCGTTTCCTCGTTCCGCTGGTCAGCTGTATCCATCATGACTATGGCTGGTTGGTCACGTTCATCGGTCATGGCTATGATCGGGTGACCAGATGCGTTGGTAACGGTAGTACTAAACTCTAATTTCCACGTTCTGCTGATGGGGTAACCATCCTTCCTATTGAAATTGTTCAATTTTTTCATATAGGATAGTATCGGCTACACTCAACAACCATTTTTACCTCATCGAAGTCTACTTTGTGGTATATATGTTAGTATAATTTCGACCACAGCCGATTTGTCGAAGTGTCGCAATCTTATATCTCGTTAGTATCTCGTTGGTGCTCCATTATTCTGCATTGGATGCTGCATCCTGTTTGACCAACATATGATCTTCTACATGTGCATTCTAATTTGTAAACTCTGTTTCTTTGATGCCCTTGGTAATCGATCTTTATTTGGAGGAAATAACTGTTGTATCTTTGTACCGTTTCAAAACAGACATCGATGTTTTTCGTCTCCAAAATTTTTCTAATTTTTATTAGAAAAATGCTCCTTCATGTAGCAGAAAATGTGTGTGAAAAATCAGTTACATCAAAGAAGCCTTCACAGAAAAATGGCTACAATCAATGGATTGTAGAAAGAGCTACTCGATATAAAGAAAAACAGGGAGCCAGCTACAACCTACGCTTGCCTATCATATACCGCTGGAGTGACTAATCGACTTTGGAGAACTAATGGAGAAGAAAATCATCGATGCTCGTTTTGGAACGGTGAAGAAGATATAACAATTACTTCCTCCAATTAAAGAACGATTACCGAGGCCATCGGTGGAGTGCCAACAAGATACCGATGAGATATGAAACACATCGACAAATCAGCTGTGGCCGAACACTTTACCAACAAGGTGACCATAAAGTAAACTTCAATGAAGTAAAAATAGTTGCTGAGTGTAGCTAATAATATCCAAGAGTCCATCGAAATTATGAAAATATAGAACAATTTCAATAGGGAGGATGGTCACCGCATCGGCAGTGCATGAAAGTTATCGTTGTGCGAACCCGGAAGAAAAACTAGCGGAGCTAACCACATATAACTAGAAGCAGATCAAGACAACAGTACGCAGAGTAACTTTTAACCTTTAGACTGCCGGCATTTTTCCTTTATAAATGGATATTTTTGAGGGGCAAAGTTTATATATATAAACATCTAATACATCTAGAGTAGTTGCCGAGGTCACGGGTAACTCATATATGAGCCAGGCCGGCTGGCAACGGTCGGGCCAATGTTAAAAATTTTCAGATTGTGTAAATTACTACATATTTATTTTTAACCGAATGTGTTTGATATTATAATGTAATAAGTTACCAAAAACACTCTAAAATATATTTAGTCACCAATAAAACCACTCAAAAAACGTGAAAAAAGCGATCAGTTACACTGAAATAATATTTTTTTCCCCTCATCCCTAGACTTACATATTTTCATACGTATATATTTTTATACTTATATATTTATATAGTTATAGGTAGAAATTCAATGTTTTACATTCGAATTCAATCGAACACATTATATTCAAGTATCGCTAAAAAAATTATTTATCCTAAATACAGTAATTCAAGTAAAATTGAGAGTTTTATAATATGAAATCATTTATTTTTCGAGATTTGTATGTAATTTATTCCCCACTTTATTTACACACTGTAAATTGTTTCTTACAAGACAAGATTTGTTAGCTGATAGATCGTTACATTAATAATAATAATAACACAAGGACGAAGTCTAGTCCAAAGCTAGAAACAAAATTATAGTAAACATGGCACAATAAAAAAATAAATAAAACGTTTTTTTTTTTTCTATTTTTAAATCGATTTAAATTTCGACGACTGTCACAGTGAAAAACTTTTTCGAAATAGTGAAAATGTGTCAGAAAATGAGTGTGACAAAAGTTTTAGCGCTTTTAACAATTTGTGGAAAAAACTAATCTTACGAATTGATCAGTAGATATTAACTTATTGTTAATATCTACTGAACCATCTTTATTTAAATAAACTCTAATGTTGTCTTTATCTTTAGCCATCAGCTATTTATTTACGTCAAACATTTAATAGCGTAATGTGGAATTTTAAACCTCCCACGTCACGTCATATTTCTCACGTCTTCATTTCACGTTTGCATGCCATATTCTTTTTATTTTATTATAGTTCGCTGCACTGGCGAACAAGGGCATACAATATTTCCCGAATATTATCTCTAATTAATGCAAAACTGCTGAGCTAAATTCGTACCAGTCGGCTCGGAGAATGATATTATCTGCACGATAATTTCAGATAAATAATTAGACTTAATTAAACGTTATTTCGAGGGTTGAAGAAAACGCGAAATCAGGTAGCTGATAACGTGGGTAAACGCACGCTCTGTGTTTTTTTTATTTCAACAAAGATTGTGCTACCCGCGATCTGGATATAACGTCATCAGTATTTCCTTAAATAGCATTTATACTTTTATATGAGATATAACCAAGAATTCTATTAATAATAATAATTATTAAAATCCGCGTGATGTCGGCACATGGATTTTCGGTATAATAACACCCAAGTAGACTGTGATTTACTGACAGTTCATAAAACACAAATTATTAAAACTGTGACGTGCAAATATTGATTACAAAAGAAATACTTGATATTTTAGAATATATGTAAAGTACATAGTTGGAGTTCTACCTGAAACTGGAGGTCCCAGGACTGCCAAATTAATAATGAGAAAATCTGAAGAGGCTCGGTATGTGAGGAATTTTGGACGAGGGTTTATGAAGATTAAAAATTTACATATTTCATTATTTAAGATTAAGATTGCTTTGCTCTGATCAGATACTATTAAAAATAGCTGCTGCTGCTAAAAAAAGGAATCCATAGCCATATACCAATTTTTTTTGTTATACAAATTATTTACCCACAAACATGAAAAATTTTAACTTCTCTGTTAGTTTTATTATTTTTCAAATTAATTACGTTGGTTTTAAATTATTTTTCTTCTACTTCATAAGGGCGCTTAGTGTTCCATGATAGAATCGCGAATTTAAAAAATATATTGTCCTAATATCTGATTACAACCGTTCATAACAAGATTTTCAAAAAGTAATACTGGTAAGAAAACAAGTTCTCTGAAAACATTTTGTTTGGCCTTATTAATAATAAATTTGTGGGTCTTCAATTATACAATGTTCTTTTTAAAAGATTCTTACTTAACACAGAAACTAATCGAAATCATAATAATCGAAATCAAAATTTCATTGTACACTGAACCAAAATTCATAGGAAATGCAATTAAAATACACTATTATTAATTTATTAGATTTACGTTAACGAATTATTAGGTTAACGAATGTGGTGAACATCAGGATTTAATTGGTGCTATTCAGTTATGAATTGCAAAAAAAAAAACAAAAAGAACAATACTAGGCCTACACCAAACTGCTTCTTGTAGACAAGCTTCCACGAAACTGAGAATATTAATTGCCTTTTATAATATACATATCTACCACATAGTGCCGCTATACTCAAAAATATATTAAGATGTTTTTAACTGTGGGTTGTTCTCATGATTACAGACATGGTCTCGTATGGTAATCATGAGAAAAGTCTGGATGGACTAATGAAACTGTGACAATAAGCAAAGTTTAAATAAGTATTAGAACATTTTCACAAGATAATACTTGACTGGTTTGTTAAGATTTTTTATTCGAATAGATTTACAATTTAGTATTGTTTCCTTCAAAATAACTTCCTTGGGAAGCCACACAGTGCTGGATATGGTTCTTCCATTCCTCATAGCCGTGCTGGAACGAATATACTGGAATAGCCTTCAGCTTGTCGGTTACAGTCGTTTGAACGTTTTCTATGGTCCCAAAATGACGTGCCTTGAGGTGATTTTTCAATCTCGGGAAGAGAAAAAAGTCACAAGGACTAAATTCAGGCAAATAAGGAGGCTGAGGAGCCACAGGAATGTTTTTACTGGCTTAAAATTGGTTTACTGAAATGGCTGTGTGACAAGGCGCATTGTCGTGATGCAACATCCAGTTGTTCTTGATGTTTGGTCTCACACGCATGACCCTTTTTCAAAGTTTTTCAAGAACCTCTCTGTAAAAGTGTTGATTTACTGTTTGGCCTCGAGGCACAAACTCTTTGTGAACAA
>JAPWTK010000661.1:20000-214802 GCA_029963805.1 Aromia moschata
GTAAATGCAAAACTAGTTTTTTTAAATTAGTTTTTTGCATGATTTTGATCTACATACCCTATATATAGTGAGGAAGAAAATGGAGTTCGGCCCCTGCTCATTTTTAGGCTAAAGATTTAGATTAAAGACTAACACGTTACGAAATTTGGAGGAATAAAATAAGAGCCCAAATACTACTTTTTAACGAAAAATTTGCAAGACAGCGATTGGACGCCGTCTTGGATGTTTTTTTCAAATTGAAATGTGTCATGTGATACCTCGTTTGAAAACCCATTCAATTCTAATTCCAACCATGTGGTGAAATTTTTCTTTCCTTACTCTTAAAACTGCCTGTCATATGGCGGATGAATTTTTATTGAAAATGAATAATATAACTGCCTTGAATATTCTTTCGCTTAAAATATTGTCACGAAATTATTAGGGGTAAAACGAAGAATTAAAAAATTTTACTTTTTGACACAAAAATAACAAATACCAAATTTAAAATGGCGGACAGGCGCATCGTGGATAATTTGTTTTTTATTCACTCATTCAAAAAAGTGACGTGACACTTTGTTTAACAGCAAACATGGTGAAAACTTCTTAAATTGCTATAAGAGTCAATCAAAAATAGATATGTCATGAAGACATATGTAAACACAAACACAAACACACACACTCTTTAAAAGACTATTAACGAATCACAATGTACAATGTTATTCCCCACGAAGACCTTGTCAGTGGCATATCAAAAGAAGTAGCAACAGGAAAATATAAATGGGTGACTTATGTGACTCTGGAATCATTAACAGTAGAGGAGAATCTGGTATTATGGAATACCAGATTCTCAGGATATATTTTTTACAAAAACATGTAATTATGAACTACATTTTTTTGATATTATTGATTAAGGCTATTCAATTTTGCAATTTTATAGTTAGTTTACTTTTGAATAGTATTGTCTCCATAGGACCAAAACAGTGTCTCCGTATTGCACTTAATTAATCTACTGTCTACCAGATGTACCATCATTCTGATTTTAAACAGACATATATGCCATTTAACCCGCCTGTTCCATATTATATTTTACGATTGTCCTCTACTTATTATCCAGATTTCCAAATCTGGCCAGTGTTATTTTACTGCTCACAAAACAATACAATTCTTAAAATGTCACTCACTGTCACGGGTATTTAACATACCACGTATATTTTTCCATATTTTCTAGCGTAAAATGCCTTTAGGTACATGAAGCTATATCTTTAAATAAGGAAAAATAACCGGTTATTCGGACCGCTTCTTATATCACACAATGCAACACAGCACTTTCGAACCATATTTATTTTTGTATGTATTTTTGTTAAAGCCAAACGGCATGTAAGCCCACGCTTTGACTGCTTAATGATAAACGTCATATAAAACCATAGCAAGGTTTTCTATGATAAACATTCACATGTGGTCCGCTGCTCATCACGTGACATCGAGTACATTATTGTTTACAGCGCCTCCTGGAGGCGGACAGATTTGATCCCATGATACCGAACGAGTTCGGTCTCCTTAGTTCTAGTCTTCTTGGACAAACCTTAAACAGTATACATCAAGGTTTTCAAATGCTGTATAACTAAACCCCGCATTTCGGTGTGAATCATATTGCTAAGGTGCAGGTAACACGTGCTCTTGAATGATGGGTACGAGAGTGTCGGTGTCGCTCTCCTTTACAACCACCATCCTTGACATCTCGGCCGCTTCCTTCTATCATCCTGATGATCCAATGACCTTCGAGATAGAGACTACGGTTTATTTCCGTTTGCCGTCCTTGGATTCGTCTATTAGGATGGCGATGCCAGATCCGCTAAGCTTGTGGTCCTGTATTTGCCCTTGAGAGAAGAGATGTACAACCATTTCTCGACCTTGCTTACCGTTAAAAGACAAATAACAGAATTGATGAAAAGTGTTAAGTTGAAAATAGTAGTAGAAAGAAAATACTGATCAGAAAGTGGTAGTGTTGAACGAAACCTTTGTTCCCTCATCCGCCGACATCCATAAATTTGACTCGCATGACGAATGTCCACAAATATTACGAGTAAATTCGTCCGTACATAAAGGCAATTCGCAAAAAAGATGCTGTTGGTCAATGCATACAATCGACACGAGTTTGACTTGAAGCAGCCAAATACACCGGCGACGAAATACTCTGGACAAACTGTGTCGAAGGATATTTGCAGCCGATGACGATTACACATTTTTGTCGATCGAATTAGGTCATATCGTTATATGACAATATATCGTCATATGCCAATAACATCTCTATACGTGGGCCGCGAATTTCAGCTAAATTTGGACAACGACATTTACAAAAGTAACGAAAGAACTGAAAACATCACAATTAATGCCAGCAAATGGACCGAATTTCATCGACCCATATGTCATAGGTGACATATGTGTCACCAAATTGAATTAATTCATGTTGTCGATCTGCTATGATTGCGCGATCGTTTTGCGTTGAGGAATCATTTTGTCATATTCATGCCGGGCTCTAATAATAATAATAATAATATAGTCCAGGCGATGTAGCAAAAAACAAGGGATTTATTAAAATAATAAGTTGCGGCACTTTCTCAACGTGATAATTAAGAGAAAAATCGTACGAATCGAATGAAAATGTTTTGGACAAAATCCTATTCTAGGATCATTGCGAAATGATTGCAAAAAGGTGCGAAAAAAAAAGGTTTTTTCGACTTTTAGGCACAAAAATTTTTTTTTTTAAAATTAATATCAGTTGTAGAGCTTGAAAAGATGAATAAAATAGTTTTCGGATCATTAAATCGGTTAATAACTTTTTACACAAAAAAATTAAAACGATTTTTCGATGTTCAATTACTCGGTCTGTAATTATCCTAGAAATGTCTTCCGTTCCACCACCTATCTACAGTTAAATTTTTGTCAAAAAATATTCAGAAGTTTTCGCGCAAATTGCGAAAAAGTAAAAACAGGTACCTTAGTAAAACGGTCTCTAGTTCCACAATAATTGTCGTAGAGCAATTTTGCAAAAAGCTACGCAGCTTTGCAAAAAGTGTTCTTGAAGACTCTCTACAACCATATCAAATTTGAAGTTGATCCGATAATAATAATGTGGCGAAAACGCCACTAGGATGCATTGCCGACCGGCCGGGCATCGGCCGGCGGCGGAGCCATCGACATTAAGAATAGACTGGCTGTCTGAGCTGCGCGTTGACAACTCTAGTAGAAAAAGAGGGAAAACCTGGGCGACATCTCTGTCCTTGTTTACTTGCCGGCGGGTATGGTATTTTTCAAGATACGGCACTGCATGCCAGGTGGATCGTCTTTAGTGAACGACCAATCATAGAGCGTTAGAGAGAGAAAAATATGTCGCCCAGGTTTTACCTCTCTTTCTACTGAAGTTTGGATGAGCAGTCGTCAATCACCAGTCCAGTATTCGATGGGCGGCACCGACACGTCACCGCATTCAACTCTTTTCAGGACGTATCGTGAACGTAGATCTAGACGAGTCTAGCGCGCTCGATACGTCATCTAGGGTCTTAGGCGACAAGTATAAATAGCCGCAGTAACGGCGGGAAAGATTAGTCGATATTTGAACGTGCGCCGCTGTAGATAAATAATTGAATATAAATTGTATAAAATAAATTAGTGTTAGTTACGTAGTGTTTGGTCCGTATTTGTATTTGTTGAATAAATAGTGTTAGCTTAAAGTGCGAGTTTACATTTTTCACACCTTAAGAACCCGTAGTAAATAAAAACGTTACAATAAGTACCTCAAAAGCGCGTCTGTAAAACGTGCAATTTTAGAGAGCGGCCGCGTGGACGAACGAGCGAAGGGGAAGTGGCGCGGTGGTGGGGGAACTCTCTCTCCCGCAGGCGGAGCGGGCGCCCGGAAAGCGATGGCGCGCGTTCAAATTCGACAAGCCGGAAACAATTGAGATTTCTCAGGAACTACTGGAGGAAATTTGATGTTTTTTTTTAAACTGCGAGAGAGAGAGAGAGTTCTCCCACCACCGCGCCACTTCCCCTTCGCTCGTGCGTCCACGCGGCCGCTCTCTAAAATTGCACGTTTTTCAGACGCGCTTTTGAGGTACTTATTATTATCAGATCGACTTCAAATTTATGGTTGTAGAGGAAGTCTTTGAGAACACGTAGCTTTTTGCAAAATTGCTCTTCGACAATTATTGTGGAAATAGGGGCCGTTTAACTAAAGTACCTGTTTTTACTTTTTCGCAATTTGCGCGAAAACTTATGAATATTTTTAACAAAAAATTTAACTGTAGATAGGTGTTGAAAAACCCTACAATTTGAGCCCCGGAAGACATTTCTAGGCTACTTACAGACCGAATAATTGAACATCGAAAAATCGCTAATTTTCACGGTTTTTATTTTTTTGTGCAAAAAATTATCAACCGATTTGAATGATCCAAAAAGCATTTTATTCGTCTTTTCAAGCGCTGTAACATGAAAATTTTTGTTTTTTACTCAACATTTATTTTTGTGCCTAAAAATAGAAAAAAAAAACATTTTTTTGCAACTTTTTGCAAAGTTTTCGCTATGTTCCTACAATATTTCGCTGTCCAAAACATGTGCATTCGATTCAGACGATGTTTTTCCTTATTAAACCGTTGAGAAAGTGCCGCAACTAGTTATTTTAAAAAATATTCCACGCCGCCTGGACTAATACGACAAAATATAGATATACGAGTAGTGGCAATAAGACAAAATACTCTTTTTAAGTCAACTTCGGTATTTACAAAGGAATATAATTTCATATACATAGATACATACATATACATATGATAGTCGTATCATTTATGTTATTTACTTAGCTCTGCTATTGTTTCAGGTCGACTTCAGCGTGCCCTATATGGAGACGGGAATCGCGATCGTCGTGGCCAAGCGGACGGGGATCATCTCGCCGACGGCGTTCCTGGAGCCGTTCGATACCGCATCCTGGATGTTGGTAGGGGTCGTTGCAATCCAGGCGGCCACATTCACCATATTCCTGTTCGAGTGGTTGTCTCCCAGCGGATTCAACATGAGGGTATCGATGAATCAGGTGAACAAATTTGATACCTGAATTGAACCGTGTAATCCCGGTGTATGTACATATTTGTTTTGAATAATTCCCTCGTACCGAGTACTGCGGTTTTTCGTTTGTGGCTGGCTATTATTTCGGAAGTGTTTTCGTTTAACATAAGTTGAACAGACTCACGACTGATTTATTTTATCCGCTGCGCGCTGTTTAAACTACGAATAATGTTATCTGTTTGTTACGCAAGGGGGCTTTTTTCTGCTATTCTTTATATTTTCAAGGTCCTTGAATTACAGAAAATTTAAGATATACTACTCTTGGGGTATCAAGAAAGATCATTGTTTTTTCTCACTTGTATAGTTTTTTAAGATACTAACAAGAGCACTAACCTAATATTTATTAATACATATTAATAGATGAACTCAATAATGAATAAGAAACAAAATAAGAAGCTTTACTCAAAAACTTACGCGTTTTTTAAAAACGATTTGAAAACGTTCATATTATTATGAACTTTTCGACTTAAAATTGGTCCAGGTATAATTAAGCCGGCTACAAACGTAACTGCAAGCTTAACAAGCATGCATGATGAATCTACACTGTAGCGTCTGTATGAAAATGCTTGCGCAAAATTTTCATACCGACGCTCAAATATGCTTGTACAAAAAGATTGATCATGCATGCTTGTCTCGATTGCAGTTGCGTCTGTGACCGCCTTTAAAATAAGTACATAGCACTAAATACCACCCTGTATGTGGCAGTGGATATTTGTGGAATCTTGAATTGGAATGAATACTTGATCTGCGGTGTTTACCTATCACTTATAAAATCGTCAGATCACTTATACGTCTTCAACTATAACTAAAATCATTGAGGTAATAATTCATACAGAGTTGGGATGGAAAAAGTGGATCAAGCTGTAAACATACTAATTACAAGAGAAAATATTGCTGGCTTAAGACCTAAACGAAGAAAAATGAAGCAACTGCAAATAACATATTTTCCGGGCATTCCTTCTCATCACTGTATCTTCTCATCACAAACTATCTTTATGGTTCGTGTTACAGTCCGCTTTCCCTTTTTCAGTTCATATTAAAGCATTCTTGAGTTATCGTGTGCATAAAAAAAGATTGACAGGCTGACAGACAGAGATTTTATTTTTTCTCAACCTTAAAAACTTAATATATCAGAGCATTTAGGCACATTTAGGTAATTTTGGTAAACATATTTTAATTTAATTTACCGATCCGCAGGTATCGATTTGTTTACACTTTTACTCTATACTACGTCAATTTGGATATACACACAAATCTCTGGCTGCTGGACTAATCAGTGATTATAAATCGAGTGACATACTTTTAATCGCTGTATGGTAATTCGAAATTATTTCTTATGCAACCAAAATAATTAGTCGGGTTTATCTGTTAACAAGGAATTTTTAATTTAAAATTTGATTATTAATTTTATCTCAATTTAAATTTACATTTTAAAAAAATAGTAATAAGCAGATCAAGCATATTTATTACAAATATGTATGTTCTCCGACGTGTATCAACTTTTTTACGTTAACCTGAACACACAAACAATACTGTTTGTGGCTGTAAACAGTACTGTTTCCAAATCAGAATTCACCCCATATTTAATATAATGCAGTTTAAATATTTCGATCCCATTTTTATTTGCCCAGATCTTACTTGTTTGCTGAGATTAGTAAATTGAATAAAAGTATTTTCAAAAATACGAGGAATCAATTACATATTTTATAAATACATAATAATATATATAATGTAATGAGTAAGAATAAGAAACATTAAATAATGTCAATGTTTTTAATTTTAAGTTACAGCGACAATTGTGGAGGTTTTATTTGTCGGAGTCCAAATCCCATTTGTGATGAAATCCCAGATGTGAAGGCCAACTGTCACAGAAACGTATTATGTGATAATTAACCTAATTGCAAATATACTACGGACGTGTACATAATTTATCTTCCCCGGTATTTAAAAGTCAAAAGTATCATATCTCCAAACGTCCTCCTGCTAAACGGAAAAAAGATACTAGATTTTACTTTAATTGCATGCAAGAAATACGAAAAGTTTAAATTTACTTTTCTCGAAAACGGTGCCGCATAGCAGTTTCAAACAAGAGCACATTATTGCTAGAAAATACCTTAATAGTATTTCAAATTTGATGTAAAACTATCATTCGTAGCTCATTGTGTCAAATTTTAACTTTTTAGATAACGGCCTTTTTAAGATATGTCAAAAAGGTTTACTTAAATCTTCAAAAAGCTCTAGCTCTCTTAGGAAGCTTGTTTGGATTAATAAATTAGGTTTAATTGATACTAAATTACGTCTAGCGTATCGAGTTTCCAATTGGAAGAATAGTTTTGGACACGATGTATAATTTTTATAACGGCGATATAATTTCCATAATACATATGTACATACATGACTTATGTCTACATGTTATGTTACTTATGTATTATATCGTATCAAAATGTAATACGGATGACACTTTTGTATAATATTGAAAATGTTTTTGTAAAATGAACGGCTCCAATTGGGCAGACATAATAGAAAAATATCATGGAAATAGAAACGTATTGCATGTACGGAATTGAATTACAGTGAAAGAGGTTGTAAAAGTCGCTCTTCTTAGAAAAGTGAACAAAAATAGATGCACGCTATAGAAAAGCAATCGAGCGAGGTATTTGAATTTAACAGCTAAAGGGATATTTCGAAGTCTTCTAACCTTACTACAAATATAAAACAAAATGAACAGATACAGTTCTGCAACATCCCTCTTATAGACAAAAAATCCACTACATCCTCGGGCAGGAAATAAGTTAATACGTATGCCATTTTGTTCCCGAAAACTTGACGGGTTTAACGCTCCAATGTGGCAAAACGATCTATTACTTTTAGATTTTATTTCTCAATGATACGATATGGAGCCAGAGCATTATTTTTAAAAAGACTGAGAAAATATAAAGGTTTACAAGGGTTAAACGCTGTATAAGTTACGTATATGGGTTATACATGATATTAATTCGTAAAACTAAATTGTTATATTATCGAAGTGGAAAATTTAACGAATGAATATCAATTTTTCACCAAGAACATCCTCAATAAACTTGAGGTAATTTAATAATACCGTGGATACTGTTTTATCTACATATGTCAACGTAACAAATTATCATCTCTTTCTCTTATTTTTCCTTCGCGTAACCCCTTGAAATCGAATGTGTGGCCAAATACTACGAAATTCGATTAAACAGAATACTGTTATCCTTTCAATTATGACCTTTCTTTAATTGATTAACTTTTTTGTATTACCACTATTTAAAAGGTTACAGTCTACTATGTCGACGTATGTTGAAGATATCAATATTTAGTTAAGATATTTTTATAGTAAGCCTTGGTTTACAAATGTTGTTTAACTACCCAATAAAATTGATTTCCATTCAATACCTTCGTACAAGTTTATTAGATATTCCCAATAATAAAAATGGTTCTTTTTGGAACAAGTTCTTTATAATTCTTACTTTAAAATTAAGGTAAGTAAGGGTGTCCATTTATATGTACCTACCGATTTTCTATACGAAATAGAAAAAAGTATATAAGTGTTTTAGCAAATTTTCTGAATAATCTTATATAAACTTATCAAAATTAACAAATGAATATCGAAAAGTCACAAAGAAACAAACATTTTTTTTAAATGTAACAATCTGCATATTATTTTGCTTTTATGCAAGACCTATTTTCACTGATCTGAAAAATGTAAACTTTATTATCAAAAGTGTTCATCGGATTAATTAAATTTAAAGTCTAACAAAATTACAATGACACGCATAAAAAAATAATAGTGAAAATTACAGCAGACTATACCAACGTACCCACATATTTTATTGGATCGCTGAATCCAAATCCGCACATTCGAATTCATCGCATCACAGGTCACCTCAAAAAATGGACTAAAATCGACAGTACAGCTCCACCAATTATCCTTCAACCGCGAGTTAGTGGATACGAAGTAGTTATTTTATCACGATAGAAGTGGCCTAGGCATAGAGAGCTCAGTCTTAGTGTAGTAGAGGGGTCAACATCGGCAAATACATTCCAAGCAACATGTTTTTGAAGTGAAGAGAATGAAACATCATTGCACACCTACCAGTCATTGGTAGAGCATAATTTCATTAAAGAGGTAGACCACCCTAGAGGCCGAAAAATCAAGTAAATTTTGGGATTTTTTTTTTTCAAAAAAACTAAACAAGATATCGAAATTCGGTAAAAAAACATTTATTGTAGAAGTATTGAAGTGTATTTGTAATTTTTTTAGAGCTGTCAGAAAGAAAATGGCGGCCTCTCAGTAGTTTTCCCAAAGCATCTTTTTTTAAAGCTCCATGGCCGGACCGATAACTCCTGCAAAGAGAGATGAGCCAGGAAAACTTAGTTTGATATCAGACTCAACAGTACGTTGGCTTGTGTTTTTAAATTGATTTTTGCAGATATGGTGTGTCTTTGAAAAGAAAGTTCGAAAAAAACGAACAAAAATCACTCGAAAATTGTTAATAACAGTTGAACTATGCAATAAAACAAAAAAAACCTACAAACTCTTGTGGAGAAACTAGTTTTGAATATTCAGTTAAAATTTCAAGCCAATCGAATAAAAATTGTTCGAGATATTGGTCCGGTCGACTTGAAATTTCACGTTTCGAGAAAAACGCGTTTAAAGTTTTAATCTGCAATGCCTGCACCATACAATTGACCTTTAAGATTGACCTCCTTCTCCTGCTTTTCTTTTCTTAGTGATTGTGAATCGATCCTGGCCTTTTTTACTTCATCAGACAAGGACAAATGCTCCAATTCTCGATACCAACAACGGTACCTAGATTGCGTTCACATAGAGCAGCGAAAGGGATCGCACCAGATACAAAATTCGAGCCCTTACAGGTTTCTCCCATACATAAAACTTTTCCACGTAATTTTTACGATATTAAGCAAAATTTAAGCAAAAACAAAAACGATATTTCGAAAGTGGTGGTGTACCCCGTTAAAAATGAGTTACGATTTATAATACTTATATTAATTGTATCTTGTAACTTGTCTCTTATCATCATGTTAATAACAATAACTGTAGTCCTTTTACTTATATTAGGTTCTAAGTCATGTAATGTATCGTTTCGACTTTACGATACGTTTATTACGTTCTGTGTACAACTTTCGTATACTCTTACTTTGTTTATAGTTTTCACTCGTTACCTGTCATCTCTGCATCTCACGGTTGAAGTGAATTAGGTCGAGTTGTTCTAAAAGTTTCCGGAATAGAGGAAACCAATATTAAGAACAGAAATACAACTATTACATTTTTTCAAAGTATGCCTCCCATACAGATGTGGATTTGTTGATATCATATCTGAAAGCAATTATGTCATTTGAACCTCTCGATAGATGGTCAACTTCGGCCTGAGAGGCCACCACTCGACTTTTTGTCGACTGACAAAAATTGGTGTACTTTTTCTTTATTTCAAGGAGCAAAAAAGTCATAGAGGACTAAGTCCGGGCTAAAACGGGGATGACTGACCGTGTACACTGTACATATGAAACTATAAACCACATACATTGGGGATTGGTGAGCAGGAAGCTTCAAATCCAAAAACCCCAAAGCCTTAAAGGTCTGAGAATCCTAAAAAAAGAGAATCTCAGAGAGAATCCTTAGACTTATTAACCCAATACCCGCTTCGTATATAGAACTAGCAACGACGTTTTTTGGTGTGTTTTTTTTTAGTAGACAACCTCAAATCCAATAACCCCATAGCCTGAATATCTGTGAGCTATCAAATTCAATAAACCTTCATTCGATGTTCAATTGTTAATTTTAATGTGGTATTTGCTGTTTCGTATAATAAATCCTATAGATAGGAGTCAAAATAAGTGTAAATTAAAACTACACATAATTACTTTAGCTACACTATTAATTGTTCAGTGAAAATATACGAGTAGTATCGCCAAAAAAAACTTTTTACATAAATTCTTCAGCAGTTTTCGAGAACCAAACGTTTCATTGAAACGAATCACCCTATATATAAATAACTTCTGAACATTTAACCCTTAACAGGTCGTAATAAACTCTTTTACCGATAGCAATTGATCATTAAACACACAACTATCTTCAATAGACTGTTTCAAAAAAAGCGATTATTTTTTTTTAAATAACTCGATAATGTTGTTGGAAATGACGAAAAAAAATAATGTGAAAGTTTGAGCTCTTAATATTAATATTAAGAGGTGCCGCATCGCAAATTTCCACTTTCCATTTAAATAACATGGGAAAACATTATCTTGCACTTTGAAATTTTATAGCTCTTGTTAGGAACAATATTTTGGAATGAGTAAGACATATTCGTATAGAAAATTTATATAGTTTATTCATTATTATAGTCCTTCTATTTTTAATTGAAAATGATAAATACGCCTGGGGAACAAAAAAAGTGTGCAACTTTATGATTCCATGGGCGTGCATATATCTTTTATAAATTCGAAAGTTGTGAAATATTTTTTTTCATTCAAATCAATATAGGAGATTAAAATTAGCCTGCATACAAAACTCTTAATATTTGTAATATAATTTGCTGTAAATAATGTTCATTTAGCCAGACAATCTCAAAAAATTGTCTATTTTAATAAACCTAACTGAAATACACGTCACTGGCGTCTTAAACAAGTCAGAATCCTAAATGTCGTAAATCATTTTAACGACGTCGTAAAAATTTTATGGCACAGTGGACCGAATAAGTATTTAAGGAGTATTAGATACAAAGCAATCCAATAGTATATTGGATCTGCATTCACTCGCGGATCGCGGCATCGCGTTGCTGGCTCTTCAAAATTGCCTTAAGTATAGTAATATACTTAAGTTGTTTTAATTTATAATTATTTTTCCAGCAATTTTAAACGCTTTATTTTAATGCTAACTAATAAATTTATATATGTATTTTTTTAAAATACTTCCAAACTAGCTTTCTAAGAACGTCACGAACTAACAGTTTACTGAAGTATGAAGTATACTTGTATAGTGAGCTTAGCAATTTTAGAAAATATATCTGACAACCTTGCTTTTTTCTACCTATTTTCAATTTAGAATGGAAATACAGTACTGAATTGTATTAATGAATAATATTCATTATTACAAATTATATAAAAGCATGGTTTACTTCTCCTTCCACTATCCTGGCTCCATATCATGATCTATTGATCAATATTGATGAATATTATTCATTATTACAAATTATATAAAAGCATGGTTTACTTCACCTTCCGCTATCCTGGCTCCATATATATCATGATCTAAGTTTTATGCAAGAATTAATTGGATACGAAGCTGTTAATTCAAAAGTATCAAAAGCTGCCACAAGGAAAAATAATGAATTTGTGATACTTAACCGAAAAGTTAGCCGTTCTTTATTTGACGATGGATTAGAAGTTGAAGAAAAAAAGAAAATGATTGCAAATATAAAATGTCGGAAAGGGAAGAAAGTTAAGGCAAAAAAATTTGAAATTGGAATAGAAAATTTGAATGCTTTCTTAGATAAAGATATGAGTGACTTTGTATCGATGGATTCTTTATCTATTTTGAACGACTTTGATTTGCCTTACGATTTCGTTGAAAAAGATGTCAATTTCTGGGCTATTGATGAAAGCTCCGGAGAATGTGCGCGATTTTTTACCAAATTGAATGTAGTGAATGATGTGGCGGAACGTGGTGTAGCATTAACTGAACTATACAATAAGTGTTTTACTAAAAATGAAGAACAATTGCAATACTTATTGCTAGTTATAAGTCAATACAGGAAAAAAATTCCCAATTGTAATAAAAATCTTTTTAATGGAAAGAACCTAAAAATGGTTTAAAGTTTTAAAGTAACCTAAAAAGAACATTTTTAGGTTAAAAATCTAATAATTGAAGTAATATAATGAATTTTAAACAATAAAATTACGAAAATTTGAAAAAAATTTACAGTTGAATGCGAACTTACGACCCGTACATAATATCAAAACTTTTATAGATATGACTTATATAGAATAAAAGCTCTACAAAAAATGTCCTATGAAATTTTTCCACAAAGTTGATGGTTGCGTCAAAAAATTGGAAAAATATAAAAATGGATCATCAAACCAATTCTAACCTTGAATAACTTTTGAAGGAACAAACATATCGAAAAATTGTAAGAGACTTTTTTGTAGAGCGTTAAATTGTCTATACGAATATGTCTTACCCATTCCAAAATATTGTTTCTAACAAGAGCTATAAAATTCCAAAGTGCAAGATAATGTTTTTCCCATGCGATGCGGCACCTATTAATAATAATATTAAGAGCTCACTTTCACAGTATTTTTTTCGTCATTTCCAACAACAGTTTCGATATAATTAAGAAAAAAAAATAATCGTTTTTTTTTCTATTCAGTCTATTCTCAACTAAACTACATTTGCATTATTTCAATTAAAAGGGGAGATAGATGTAACGTAGCGTCTCTTGCCACTTGAAACCTACATCTATTATTTCCATTTAGTCGACTACAGTTTTTCATAACCTCGGCGCAATACAAGTGTCTTAACAGTGCGGCAAGTGACAGAACAGTGCACATTAATCAATTTTACTGAGAAACTTCCATTTTCTCGTTGCAAACAGAAACAATGAAAAGCCAAATGAACTCCAGCGTTTCTGTCCGGTCTACTTACTACGTGGGTCAATTTTAAGAAACTAATGGAAAATATATGCAGATAGCGCCAAAACAGAACATCCTTTCAACATTTTCTTTAGTTTGAGAAGCTCACAAACTCTCACTAACAACAAAGATCACTCATTATAAGCAGCCAAAGTTTACATTCTAGAAACTAGTCATGACTGTAATCAAAACGTACCGGGAATTTGTAATTCAAATGAACCGCTCTCCACTGATTCACTTTTTTTTTAAGTTGCTAGACCCTATATTGACATCTTGTTCGTCAGCTGTAAACAACAGACAAGTTTTTGTGTTTTGTCTCATTTTAACATGAACAATTTTATTAAGTAAAGATTTTACTTGAAATTTTGTGTTTTGAACGAAATTAATTGTGCTAAATCGTTGAAAATGTTAAAGAAAGCCTTTGAGGAGTTTGCTCTATTAAAAACCAGAGCATACGAATGGTTTAAAGTGTTTAAAAGTGGTCGTGAAGTGGTTGAAGACTTGCCTCGTTCTGGGCGCCCTTCCACATCGAATACCGATGAAAACGTTGAAATTGTGAAGAAAATTGTGCTTGAAAATCGTCACGTGAGCCTTAGAGAGATTGCTACTCATCGTAACATTTCATACGGACCCATTCAGCACATTGTTGTGGATATTTTGCACATGCAAGCGTTGTGCACGGCTTGTGCCAAAAGAGCTGAACATCATGCAAAAAGACCATCGAAAGAAAGTTGCTGAAGGGATGATTTTAGAGGCCCAAAGTGATCCAAACTTCGTGAATTAAGGAGACATTTGGTCATTTTACAGTGATAAACAGTAAGAATGTAAAACGTGTGTCACATACATTCATATAGTACTGATGAAGTTCCATGTGACGACTTTTATCTGTTCCATCAAGCAAAAAAAGGTTATAAGACGGTGGTTCCAATCAGAATTAAATTATTATTAAGGCTTTTGAATTATGAACAATCTCTCAAAAAGAAGCTTTTTTCATGTGTTTAAACAGTGGCGGAACCGTTAAGATTACATCAAGGGAAGACTATACAGGGTGACTCAAAAATATGGGACCAAAGATTAGTGATAGATACATCAAAAATAAACCGACCCGTATTTTTTGATTTGCTGTATTGTTGTTCTTAACATAACTATAGCCCGTCAAAGGGGCTGTGCAAACAACTGTTTTCAAATATCTTCAAAGCCACTGCCTCGGTATGGCTAAAGCTGGGTACAGAAAAGCAGATAGTGCACTCAATTTGTTACATTGACACCACAGTTTTTGAAATATTCATGATACAAACAAACGTTAAGTAGAAAAAGAACTCATTTACATACCTTTATAGTAAAGTAAAAAAAGATATGTTGCTGAAAAAAGCTTTTTGAGGCGTGCGTCGCGACGCTTGGCGGCACTAAGACATATATTTTTTTTCTTGTCTTAATTTTGAGTGAAGGTAAATAAAAGTGATGTACCTTTCACAAAAATTAATTTCTCTTAGCCGTTTCTGAGAAAAACTCACTTCCTACTATAAATCGATCACCCTATACAGTGTGTTCATTTTTTTGTTCCACAGTAAATGGTTGTAGAAACATTATTTTCCGAGCTAGAGAATTCAGCGAAAAATCACCTTCTACAGTTTTTTGAAAATTTTTATTCCGTAGTGGCAAAAATGTTACAAACTGTCAAATGTCAAATTTAACGACAACCTATTTTTTAATGGAACACCCTGTATATTTTTAAACTATTTGTATAGAAGTTTTTAACGTGGTCACGGATATACATATACCTCATGTGTCTTTTAAATTTATCAATCTGCGTCAAATTGAATGAAACTCCCTCACATTTTTACTCTATCAATTTTTGGTAGCATTTAGAAAGATGAGCTTATCGTTTGCTACCTGTTACTATCATCATTGTAGGGTTCGGAACTTCCGTCTTACCGCATGTGAAACTGCATCTAACTATCCAGCGCTCCTGCAAGGGATAGACGTACTACCGCGCAGATGCGGGTCCCGACACATGGGCAGGATCGGTCAGTGACGTAGGTACGCAGGAGCAAGAAATACACGCGTATATAATGTACAAGGGCTTAAAAAATACGGTTTATACTTTCATTATCATAGAGTTTATAGTACCGAGCCCTGCGTTGCAGCAACATTTTCGTACCCTAGAAATTAACAGTATTATTAGTATGTTGCTATTAAGTGAAACAAGTGAATAATTTTGCATAAAATAGAAGACGCATGCGTCATATCGTGATTACTATAAAAAAGTTCTATTCTTGTAGCTAAAAAATATACAGGCTGTTCCATTAGAAAATAGATTGGTTGACAATAAATTTGGCATTTGACATTTTGTAACATTTTTGACAATATGGCATAAAACTTAACGAAAAACTGTACAAGCTGATGTGGTGGTTATAACAAGGCTGCGAATAAATATAAAACTTTTTTATTGTTAAGGGTATTAAAAATAACATTATGAGAAAATTCATTGAAAATCGGTCCCAGAACAATAATATCGGCGTCCCAATGTAATAAGGAAAACTGTCGAATTCACGGTTTTACCACGATTCCGGTCGAACGGATACATTTTTTGGAAAATTCTAAAAATATTTCTTCCCCTTAGGCTTCCCTCTATTGGTTATACCTAACACATTATAGGACGCTCTAGACGATCAATCATTTTGATCAAAAGCTTGAGTCAATCGATTGTATCAAGCGTGATTGATCGTTTAGAAACCCGTTTGACGCTTGAGGCATTGACGGTGATTGATAGAATGTTTGAACGACTCAAGAGGTTGAAGAGGGCGCTTGATCGTCTAGGGCAATTTCCATCAAACATTGCGTCAGTCACTCGGTGGAAACCATGGCATCCGCACGATGAAGGAAATGCTGCTACGTTCTTCTCCTCATTTACCTCAATGTGAACTTGTTCCCCTAATTGTAAATTGTAATTATTTCCTCTTTTCCTTAAAATATAAAGAGATTTACTTGGAAAATAATTACTTGAATGTTTTCCTTCAATGCCCTCGTAATTGCTGAGCAAGTTTACATTATGATGAACTCCAGAGTCTGAGGAGCAATGGCGCACATGAATTTCAGGTCTTCTAAATCTATGCCAGATGCTATGTACCTCAATGTGATAGACAATCTCTGGATTGCAGGAATCGCTTCACGCATATTTGTATCCTTCTTCTCAATGTCGGGGCGTACTAACTCCAGTAGATAATCAAAACTTTCTTGGTCCATTCTAAAAAAAGTTCCTGTAGTCCTCTGGTTCCAAATCACGCAGAAAATTGAGTAAATGTTCATGAGTGAAGCGGTTTCTCATTTTGTACCACTCCTTGAACCACCGTCGTTTTTTCTTTTGTTGTTTTTTCCGCTTGAAGGCAACCAGTGTTAAGGCGAGGAAGCCCAAATCTGTATTCGAAACCATTGTTCACCGCCAAAATCAACAACAGGTTAGAACAAACAACAGGTTTGCACTACTCCACTTCACGACTTCCACTGATGAGGGGGTTTTCATAAAAAAATTGAAGGGCTGATTTAGGTTGATTGAAGCGCGCGTCAATCGATTGACTCAATCGTTTGATCAAACAGATTGATCGTCTAGGGCCTCCTTTAAAACAAAAATAAAATTCTGTAGTGGGCACTGGAACCTTCGGCGCAGAAACAAAAAATGGACGTTTTCCACGAAACACCGAACTACTATACTTCTCGACGCGAGTTTCGCCAACCAAGTTGGCATCTTCCGGAGAAGATTAAAACGAAATTCTAGCCTACACACTTGCATTATTTATACTAAATTTGTTGCCACAGTTCACTGAACCGTAACTGTCTTTGTTTATCAGAGCAAACAGTGGACTGAGGGATATCGGACCATTATCCTTATTCATACTACTGTTACACTAAGTGTAATAGTACAAGTCCTTATTCATACTACTGTTACACTTAGTGTAACAGTAGTGTGAACAAGGACAATAAACAAAGACAGTTACGATTCATTGAACCGTGGCAACAAATTTAGTATAGTGCAAGTGGAATAGTGCAAGTGAAAGTGTATGGGCTAGAATTTAGTTTTAATCTTCTCCTGAAGATGCCAACTTGGTTGGCGAAACGCGCATTGAAAAAATTATAGTGGTTCGGGTTTCGTGGAAAACGTCCAGTAAAAGTAAAATTAACAAAATGGCGTCCAGAAAACAAAAAATTTGGAAAAAATTTTGTAGCAATATTTTTTTTCAATCTGAATTTAGGTATAATTCATATGTCATAGTGTTTTACTCCTTTATAAATCCTGTATAAATTTCAAGTTGATATCTTTCGCGGTTCTCGAGTTATCGTGGTAAAATCATCAAAAAATGTAGTTTCGAGAAAATCGCATTCAAAGTTTCGGTACAATATTTGTGTTAGAACAGTCGTACGGAAACAGGAACGTTTCGACTTTATTATTAGGTGTCTTTAGTGTGTCGTTACAAATTAAAACTTAATTCTACTCTCTATATTGTATAGAGAACCCTAGAAATTAGAATAATGCTCAGACCGTTCGGTCGGGACCGACCGCGCGAATATCTGCGTTCGGCCGGCCGTGCGCCATATTACGTTTTATGCTCTCTTGACCTCAATTTTGGGAATTTTTTGAAAAAAACAAACGGGAAGATATTCCTAAAGGATCACAGTATCGGAAAATGCAAAAAACCGAAAATCGATTTTTTCGAAATTTCAACCCCCCTGGTCCCCTTAACATAGAAATTACACTGAGAGTTAATCACTAATTATTCTAAATTAAACGATCAATCAAGGGGGTTGCTTTCATTAAACGAAAATAAAATTAACATTACCCCAGGAATTGACACTATATGCGAGGCTATAATTTAAAACGACGGTTTTAAATGTCTCCTCATGCGACGTACTAAAAAAATAACGTCGTAAGTTTATTGTTGTATTTGCACATAAAAATAGCTTTTTCGTTTGTTTATAAATAAATGTAATTGTACCAATTCTCAGATATTGACAGCTGTCGACCGTATAACACTATTTACAAACATCATTCGTCCCCAAGTTTTCTTTTTTCATCCATCTAAACCAATCTAATTTATCTTTTGTCGGCGTTCATCTCCTATGAAAATATTTATCCGATTTTATTGTCTGTGAAAAACCACCTCACTTGAAAATCCCTTTCTTATCTTATTCTAAGATATTTATGTAAAGGGATTTCACAAGGGAAATGATATACAGGGTGATTCAGCTAACCTGTTCATTAAAAGTTTATGAGTTTTCCCATTGAAATTAATTTTTGGAAATTTGGAATCAGGGGTTAGCGGGGACGGTCTATTCAACTAAAGTACTTGTTGTTTTTCTGGCACTTCCGGTTATACCGAAAGTAGCTATCAACTTCCTTATTTTAAATGGAACACCCAGTATATTAATACATTTTTGAATTCCCTCCTAATTTTAGGTTGACTTTGTTAACAATTCCGTATACCTATCTTCAGCAGTTTTTGAGATATTTTAATATTTTTGAAAAAATTAGGTTTTATAGTATCCTATTGAAATGCTCGTCACCGATTCAAAACAAAAGTTATAGTAGCAAACTTTGGGTTTCCCTTGGACGGAATATTAAGGTTTCAGGTGGCATGTAATTTGATGTTTTATTATTTACAGGATGTCTAAAAAATCGAGTTCATTCTGACAAATTTCAACTGCTCAAAAGTGAGTTTTCTTAAATGGAACACCCTGTATTTTATTGTTCTATGTGATGGAGAATTGATTGATCTTTCATTCTGTATTAATAAAAGCATATTTTAAACGGTTTGGAACTTACCATAGCCTAAACAATAAAACAAAATTTAGTAGATAACTAAATATTAGAGCTAATTGTTAATATTTATAAATATTATATTAATAATTATAAATATTAAACCTAATTGCTTTTTATTCACTTTAAGGTAATTTTATTTAGAGAGTGTATACCACTTTAAATGAACTTGTTTTTTTTTTCAATAATTTTGTAACATTGTTTATGATAAAAAATTAATATAAATGATACACTGTTTTTTATTTTCATTGCCCGCTAGTCAGTAAGTAATTTAATAAAATGGAAAACTATGGTATCGAAGAAAAAATACCTCGATAGCATGAAAACGGTAGCAGATAGGTATGGGGAATCTTAATACAGAATGAAAGATCACTCAATTCTCCATCACATAGAACAATAAAATACAGGGTGTTTCATTTAAGAAAACTCACTTTTGAACAGTTGAATTTTGTCAGAATGAACTCGGTTTTTTTAGACACCATGTAAATAATAAAACATCAAATTACATACCACCTGAAACCTTAATATTTCGTCCAAGGGCAGCCCAAAGTTTGCTACTATAACTTTTGTTTTGAATCGGTGACGAGCATTTCAATAGGATACTACAAACCTAATTTTTTCAAAAATATTAAAATATCTCAAAAACTGGTGAATAAAGGTATAGGGAATTGTTAACAAAGTCAACTAAAATTAGGAGGGGAATTCAAAAAAATGTATTAACATAATGGGTGTTCCATTTAAAATAAGGAAGTGGATAGCTACTTCCGGTATAACCGGAAATGTCAGAAAATCACAAGTAGTTTAGTTGAATAGACCGTCTCCGCTAACCCCTGATTACAAATTTTCAAAAATAAATTTCAATGGGAAGTTCATAAACTTTTAATGAACGGGTTAGCTGAATCACCCTGTATATTTCCGCAATTATTTTTATTTAGCACTACCACTTCATATAAAAATGGTACGTATGTATATATACGATTATAGTGTGTTCATATCTTCATTGTCATTGTACTGAAAAACTTGTGTGAAGTGGAATATTGTCTTGCTGCAACATGACGTCTAGGTAAATTTCTAACACCAACATTTTTTCAATCCGTTCCTTTTTTTTGGTATATATCAATTACTGGCAATTATAACAATTATAACCTTAATAATAGCTATAAGCTACTCTCCAAATTAAAATCTTCTTTATTAATATGGCTTGTTTACCAACGTGGCTCGAAAACGCTACCAAAATTAATTTATAATCCATTTCCTTAAAACGTCTAAGTATTTTAGGCAACCACAAAAAAAATCATGTCTTAAAGGCCTTACACGCTTTCGACATTTTTAACCGATTTGCATGACGTATAGAACAGTTAGCACGATCGGACAGGATTTAACCGGATTGGCTAACATTCCTAATGATGACATAAACATCAACTGGTTGTTTGTGGGCAAAATCCGACGTGCATTCTTAGTGTCGTCGGAACCGACAGTGTTTATTGTCAAGAATTTTAGCACAATGGTAAATTTCCGGCAAATAAACAAGCAATTTTACATGACAGATTCATATGACTTAGGGTACTGCGTTTGAAAAACCAATCTGTTGTCTACTTTGAACGTTTTCTTTATTTACGTTGTCCCATTGCCAATAAACATGCTTTGTTCATCGTGTCAAACTAGTCTGTGGTGTGGGTGACCTGTATTTTGTTCAACCGTCTTGCACGTCGTATAAATCGGATAGAAAAGTCGAAAGTGTATGGTGCCTTTTATTTTAAACGCTCGCCAGGTTTGAACAAATCCATAATTATATAATTATCCCCCTTTACTTGTACGTGGTGCCCGATATGAGATGATCATTAATATCTTTATGATAAAAATGCATATTTTAGGTTTTCTGTTCAAAAAAATTAGTAACCACTTTTTTATTATTTTAATCGCTTTATTTCGTTGTTTTAAATAACATCAAAAATCGAGAATGATATCGGCAGGGCTAAAAAAAGTTATTCAAGGTCAAAGGTCACAAAAATCAGTTTTTTGTGAAAATCTCGTTTTATATGGCTCGAAGGTCAATTAAGGTTGTTACAGAAAAAAAAGACCATGAAATTCTCTACAAAAATGGTTCTATTTATTATTCACGTACGATGAACCGTTTGCGAAATACAAAGTGACGAATGTATATGTCGAGCGTTGTACCTATTTCTAGGACTAATCCATGTCAAATGTAAAAAAATTACGTTCTTTAAATTTTTTTTATTTTTATTTTATTTATTTAATCTTTATCTTCATCATTTAAAAAACGTTTCAAAAAACATTTCATCATCTTCTTCATGAATGTCATGTATTTCATCAATAGGTTCTTATAGTTCTACATCTTAGTTATCTTTATCATCTTCAATCGTGTTTGTTAATAAAAGATCAGTAGGATCAATCTCATCATACTCAGTGGAATAATTTTATCGGACGTATTAGCAGCAGAAGCTTCAGGTATGGCATTAAGACATGATTGTCCATGACAATTGCCGCATAAAATGGATCAAGATAATCCTATTTTCCTACATCCGCAGTTTGCACCGCATCCTTTTGTACAATTACAAAAAATAGTATTAAGAATACTGTTCGGCGCAGGTGGTAACAACGTTGTAACGGGCTCCAAAATATTGTTATTTAAGATCCAGCCCCACTGTTGTGGACCTATATCTTTTCCCAGCCATGTTTGGACCTGGTAATATACACGGTACAGGTGTTGTTGAGCTGCTGCAGTTGTAGGCGGAAGCGATTGTAATTTTACAGCAGTATTGAACGTAGTTGATTTCGCAAAACTTAAGTACCGATAATTATTTATCAAGAGATGTTTCCGATTTAGGAGCTCCATACATGGCCAAAGTTATCCGTACTCCATTCTCAAATATAAGATGTTGAGAGCAATTTTCTTGTTGAAAAACTTTCTGCAGCTTGATATAAATCAGGACGATTTTCAAAGATTTTTATTGTTTTAAGTTTTCCTTTATTAAATAGAGCAGAAATCACATCCGGTTATTGCATGTAGCAATAAAATATGTTGCTTACAATGAGGATATTTGTCAAAGCTTGGCTTGAGCACAGTGGGGACACCATGTAAAAAAACGCGCCTCTTACCCTCAAAGGTGATGCGCCGCAAAGGTACAACACTCGACGTACACATTCGTCACTTTGTATTTCGCAAACGGTTCGTCGTACGTGAAAAAATAAATAACACCATTTTTGTAGAGAATTTCATGATCTTTCTTTTTTTGTAACCACCTTAATTGACGTCCGACCCATATAAAACGAGATTTTCGCAAAAAAACTAATTTTTGTAACCTTTGACCTTGAATAACTTTTTTAGCCCTGCCGATATTGTTCTCGATTTTTAATATTTAATTAGTTGTTTAAAACAATGAAATATAGCAATTAAAAACATAAAAAAGTGGTTACTAATTTTTTTGAACAGAAGCCACATTTTCGTCTAAAATGACTGCATTAGAAGTGACAAATACAAGTGATTCAGACGTGAGGTTACGATCTTACTCAAATTACTTTATTGATTGACGTGAGGAACATTTAGTGTCGAAAACAGAACGTTTCTATATCTATAAACACATATATCACGGTACAAAATTAATATTATATAACTATTGATGTTCAGGTGACAAGAGGGTTTAGAGACGTGGTGCCATTCAATTTCTTGATTGATGTGAAAAAGATCCCACTAATTAACCAGTTTGATATATCATTCATAGCCTGCTGATACGTTACGCGAACAGCTGATTGAATTAACATAATTTCGTTAGCACTTTTATTAGAATTACTTCACCAGTATACATTAAAACGAAAAAACAAATGTATCTAATAAAAGGACATATTTTATCCTCTTTATATGCTGCAGTTAACAAACACATACTTGTATATACATTTTAACTGATAGTAAATTTTGTTTTATAATACGATTTTATGGACTAGTGTTTTTACTCATTTGTATGTGGTAATTTATAATAATGCGAATTAAATATCACTACCCACATGACCCGACTACATACATTTCTGATAATGATAATCGTCGATAATTTCAAGCAGAATGTGAATGTGAAAGTACAAGAGACATAATGTAATATTTAAAATGTTTGACTTCATATTTTTTATACTTATATAGTACGTATATATACAGTAATTTGAGTACAGTATTATCAGATATTAAGTACAGTATTAAGAGTTAAATTATTCAAACTTTTAGAAAATCTAAGAGTAAAGACAGTTCAGTATTTGTGGAGTAAGTCTCAGTTTGGTTGTCCTAGCGATACTGCTGAAGTACTTCAGTTTTGCCAGGATAACAAGGAGAGTTACTTTGAAAGTATGAATATGGGAGAATTAGAATTATAGCGCTTAAATGTTACTTTTTAAAGTTTTGAATGATAGTGCTGTTAGGTGGAATAATATATTCATTCGGGGTTTGCTTTATATACCTATTAGTTAACTAGATTGTTATAGGAACCTGTTTAAAGTTGTCCTTGCATTGTATTTGTAGTTATTTATAATTTACAAGATTTTATTTCTTAAAAAATATTAATCATAACATATGATTAAAAATGCCGATAAAAACGGTTGCTGACTAATATATTTCAAATTAGTTCTACTCGAAACAACTGATTTTACAAAAATAAAAAATAAATTGTATGCAAGGAGTTCTACGTCAACGGTGCCTCTTTTATGCAAACAAATGTGCAATGCAAAAAACCATTTGCCTCATGTGTCTTTCATGGCATCTTAATTCTTTATAGAAGATGTCGCCGAAACATCCGTTTACACCCCACCAGCAGACTTCTAATGCTTTCGGTCCAATCGCTAATTTTTTCCCCGATGTTTTTGCCGTCTATCTGCCTTTCTAAGTTTAATATTTTCGAAATTATTCCGAAAAAACGGCGACGTCATTTCGAGTTGGTTTTGGAAATGTCACTTCGAGTAACAAGTGTCAAATCCTGTACGAATCCTGTAGAAATGGGGTGGCTGCCAGGGGTTTCGGCGGACTGGGGTGCGGCAACCCATTTTTACTTTATTACTTGGATTATACAATGGAGCCTCATTTGATAAACAATAAAGTTCTCTTCGCCATGTTATAGAATATGGTGAAAATATATTTTCGAAAATTAAAACAATATTTTAGATACTTGCGGCCGGAATAAATGAGGCATCCTTGGCTCTTTGGTTAAAAATATACATGACCTTTAACGCAGTAAAATCTCTATATATAAATGAAAAATCAGTTAAGATACTTTAAATAGACGAAAAAAATCGTCGTCACAAAAATGTCGTGGCATGACTGGTACATGTACATATGTATTATTTATTACAGTGAGTTAAATGTTAATAATTCTATATGTTTATTTTAGAACAACGTTTTAAACCATTTACATAATTAAAATTATTCAGCAACCTCGCCATTTTACAGAATGTTTCCGAAATATGTAGCATTCATGATACTAGTGAAGAATAAAGTATAGAATTTAAAGTAAGTCAATTGAACTAAAGATATCATAATCCAATGTTGCATCCTTGTTGAGATGTGAAGTATTAAAACCCCGTAAAAATCAAAGGCACAAAAAAAAACACTTTCTAAGGCAACATTTCAGATAGATTCATGTTAAATGCATGCATATTTGGTATGGATCCTCTTCTGGCAATTATTTTTAGATGAAAAAAGTACGTTTGATTCAAAGGGAGTCCCTCAGTTGAAAATAACTCTGGCCATTTTTTCAGAAAATAGTATAGTGTACGGATCCTATTTTGAAAAATTTGTACTTGAACTCAATTTTTGTATAGCCTTCATTTTTCTATTTTGAATTACGGTTTTGCATAAAATAAATGCGTTAATTATTATACAGCTACCGTTACCCTTGTTTTAGGCGATTTATTAATGTTAAAAGTCTATTGATTTGGAAACCTCAAGAGGGGTGCAACATTGGATGTTGAATAGACTTATTTTCACTCCATATTCACTGGTATCATTTATTGTACTTCATTCGGAAACTCCCTGTGTATCTGGAGTACATTATTGAGAACCATACACAAAACTGCGGTATTCACTTATTTACTTTCAGACAGGTACATTAATATTTTGTTTTCTTATTATTAATATCTGAATATTACAAAAGCTCCGTAATACCTCGAAGACGGCTAATTTCACGCTGTTTCATTTATAATTTTCGCGACTATGCAACGTACCAAATTTACATAAAGATAGAGAAATAGTGTTTTGTAAAACAATATTGTTTCCCCAGGGAGCGTCTGCCTCGCACAGATTTTCGCTGTTCAGGACGTACTGGCTGGTTTGGGCCGTGCTCTCCAGGCGGCCGTACACGTGGATTCTCCCCGAGGATTTACGGCCAGATTTATGACCAACGTCTGGGCGATGTTCGCTGTTGTCTTCCTTGCCATTTACACTGCCAATCTTGCCGCCTTCATGATCACCAGAGAGGAGTTTTTTGAATTTTCAGGTAAGGTACTTCGAATTCGTCGTTCAATATTTTGACAGCAATTACCTTTCTAGGAACTAAAACGAACATTTTATTTATAATGTTACTCACTAATACTAAATAACACCAAGTTATTGAAACATAATACATTGATTAATGTTTTATTTACTTCTCATCTTGGTGGTAAGGATGTATAAGGTGACTATTTGGAAGTAATAAGAAAATTGATACATGTGAGTAAAGTGTAATTTTATTGGTGTTTGATATCAATTAAAAAATGAGGTGTTTTTTATTCGTTTTTCGATTCTCACGAGCAGTTTAAAATCTTCTGTAAATCATACTGTAGCGATACTAATGTATCGTGCATGTTAATGGGAGCAAACATATTCTGGATTTCAATCTTATTAGTAGAGCCCGGAGGTTAATAATAGATGCCTACTTTACCAGAGGCGGCTCCAGGATACCATTATCACTGACGCTACGAAATGCTAAATAGGTCTTACCTTATATACGCGATGGTGATTATTATAGCCCAACTAATCGACAAGGGAACCCATTAGTCACGAAACACAGAATTTGCCACTTAAATGTGGCTTAATAGAATGTCCCTTAAAATAACGGCCTGCCAACAAGTCACAATAGGTTCCAATGGTAGTGGTGTCCTCAGTAGAATGTCCGAAAACTTTTTCCTTCTTGATGGCGTTTTCACAAATACTTGTTTCACATTCGCTATAAGGCTGTCAACATTAGGATAACACCTCCTAACAGTTTCAGTAATTCCATGGAGCCCATGTGCCAAACGTGTAACATGGATATATTAGTATATATCCTTTTTAGGCACCGGTCACCCGCCTTTATGTAGGCTACCATATCCGCCAGTAGCAGCAATACATGGCGTTCATTTACTTCAAAGTTGTCCTCGCCCCATAGTGGACTGTTACTCAAACACTCACTAATTGTTCCCGCGTTTGTACTTTCCAACACCCTTGAAGCTGTCAAATGCTGTACTTTACTTTTACACGAGCTTTATGTTTGTCTGAAGCAACATGCTGCAAAACAGTTTTTAGCAAACTTTTACGTGTCCCATCAGTACACTGTCACACACGGATAACGAAGTTCACTGCCATTAAAGATTAGTTCCGATAAACCTTTATCCAACACTCCACCGTAACACACGACGGACGCTGTCCCGACATTTTTACGAACCTATTCGACGTTTTATGCACACAAATGATGCATCGATCCAGCGCAGTTTAACTAACACTAACAAGAAGTGTAAATTACGTTCGAGTTCGCGACTCGATCTCTAGCACGTTCCGTAACTTGGTAAGAGTAAGGCACACAACACGGCAGATGGGTTGTATTCCGGAATATAATGGGGTTAATTGATTGAATACAATGCATATATAAGTACAGAAGTTGACGATGTACTTTATTACGGCATGTTTTCCAGTCGCGTTAAGACGAAGATATTTTGCGAAATAAAATGGCGAAACAGGTTAGTTTATTGTTCAGGTTAGAAAATAAAATGCGAATGTTTGCAAACTTATCCCACATTAAAAAATAATGATAATACAGGAATCGGCAAAGGTTCAGAATAATGCATGTAGCTTTTTCATCATTTTTTATTTTATAGAAAATTGTTTCCAATGAAAGTAGTTTTTTTATAAAATCAAGTTTTATTTCTTCCATTCCATTGCTAAGGCAACTTTTCTTTTCAAAATTTTCTATATGTTCTACTATTTTTTTGGAGTTTATTCTGCACACAATTATGTAAAACGTTTCATAAACTTTTACATAAGATGTATTTAAAAAATTATATTTTCTGCACAGTTTGGTTACTTGGGAAATTGCCCAAATCCAAAAAATTATTTAATACTTAATTATATCCAGCTCCATAGTTCAGGTTGAACTAGTATTCACGTTGAATACTAAGCATGACATGTTCAGAATGTCGACAATTATTTCTAATTCGAAATTCTAATGTATTAATAAGAGATCCTACATTAACAAATACTTCACTTCTTATATTCTATATTGGTCACATTGAACGAATAATTTGAGCTCTTACATTATCGTCTTTCACATTATTTGGTGGTTTCTTATACACTTAAACTTAATATTTCAGGTAACCCCAGAAAAAAGGTTACAGAGAGATAAATAAATAAGGTGACCAAGCCAGTTACTTCTATCACATCCATCTACTTGAGACACGCAGTTTAAATCATTCTTCATCTCATTCCAAATAGAGAAGGAGCATTATCTTGCTGAAACCAGACACAGTTACAATGAGCATAAATACTGTTTTTACTATAGTAATAATATTGACTTGATAAATCTATAATTTCTTAAAAATAACAATATTGGCGTTGCGCTTCATGGTCAAAGCCACCTGGCGGCCAAATCGCGAACTAGCGAAAACCGAAATTTCTGGGCAGTGTTCTTTATTTCAGCATATTAAAACTAAAGAAAGTATTTGTGCTGCGTTAAAACCAAGAACTACGGTAGGTAATGACTGAAACAACTTTTATCCTATTTAATGTTTTGTTGACATCACTTTGAAGTGTAGTCAGTAGGAAAGTATACACCGCCATAACCTCAATGTTTGCATTAAGATTTGTTTACACTCAGTTATTTTTTTAAATAGGTTTTTTACTTGAATTCGCAGTAAATATCAAATTACATTTAATTCTTATCAAAGTTAACGTTGTGCTTATAGTATTAAAAGGTCATTTTGTTAATTTTCTACTTCAGTATAAAATAACCAATTAATGTTTGCAATGTTTATACAAAAATTGTAATATTTTAGAAAATAAAGTGGAATTGTTATCCTGCGGTGCCATATTTGACTATATCGGCCCAGGCAAACGGCCTACAAGGAGGGAGAAAGAATTTTGAACAGCGGAAATCTGATTCTTTGCGGAGCATCAGAAAAAGCAAGCCTTTCAGTATTTGGCCTTGTGCCTCCAAATAGATAAATGGACAAAACTCACACGAAATTACCGGTATACAGACGCGAAAATGTTCTATGGGACACTTATAAACTAATTTTACCTGAGCAAATACGTCAGCACAGCAACACTATGCTTGCATGTCCCATTGCGCCCGCCAAACAAGAACATTTGACGTGCTCAACCTTCTTGTCAACGATTGTACCGGTAATTTCGTGTGGAGTTTTATCCATGGCTGATGTTTGGAGGCACAAGGCAAAAATATTAAAGTTGCCGCTAGCTTCCTCCCTCCTTTTTCAGCATTTTTTTATGTTTCATTCAATTAGCGTAACAGTTTGAACAAATAATAATATAAATACGTAAGTAAATCTTCCTGGTAATATTTGATTGTATTTAGCAATTAGAAAAGGCAATGTTAAGACAAGAACTTCCAAAATTGAATTTCTGGAAATATTCCTTATATAACCTCATAAAAAATTTTACACAGCTTTATGAAGAACAATGTGCTAATTTTGGAAAAATGTAGAAAAAACGACGTACTATTTGAAAACGCAAACTTCGTTACTGCAGCAGTGAAACAATAGAAAAAATAAAAAACTCAAGGTCGCCAGAATAAAAAATAGTCTAACAGCTTTTATTAGAAGCAATTTTCTACAGAACTTACCTTATATAATTAAAAATTAAGTAATACCCTCTTACTGGTACAGAAAAATATTTATTGAATCAGTCATGTAATTGAGTTACATTTTTATAAAATAAAAGCTGCAGTAATCAAATCAGTTAAATATATATCAAAACAAAAACGATAAAACATATAAAATGATAAAAAGGGCAACATATGGTAATTCGTCTGAACGCTAAACTCCGATAATGCGAGTGCAGCAACGCTCGGTCGAATTGCGTTTGAGATGGGTGACCGTATCTGCTCTGTGAAAGTTTGTCGGGCAGAGGCATCTAGTAGATGGTGCCAGAGGTGGCAATCTGAGCCATCTGCTGAACCTCTATCAGTGGGTTCCAGTCCTACCTAATAGACTTGGCAACTCTATTAGGACATGGGTGTTACTGTGTGAGTGTACGAGTATCGGCGGTTAGGTGGAAGAACGCCGAGTGGCGAATCTCGCCCCCACAAAATCCAAGGCACAAAAAAAACAGTTTTTACGAGGATAAATCAAATATGAACCGGAATTTTGATTTTTAAATTTATTGGTGCAATATACAAACATGAAAATACACAATATTTTTCTACATAATCTCACGATTTTGTTATGCATTTTTCCCAACGGATTTGAAGTTTTTTAATGCCGAGTGGTTCCAGCCGCGAAAGCCTCAACACTATCGTCATCGACGAATCGGTCACCTCCTACTGCGGCTTTCGGTGGCCCAAACATGTGATACTCACATGAGGATAAGTCAGGACAATAGGGAGTGTGTTCCAGTGGTGTCCAATGAACTTCGTCCAATGAACTTTTCGCATGTCAGATTGGTTGTGAGGGTGCGAGCATTGTCCTGAAGCAGAATCACGTTTCTGATCGGAAATTCGCGACTTTCCCGAAAGTTTTCGAAACTTTTTTCTAAATTTTTCGAAACCCCAGTTCATCCGTAATGACTCCCGAAACTCATCCCGATCTGAGCTGCAATTTCAGCAATCGTTAAACCGCGGTCATCCTCCAGATGGCGCAAAACAGTGACAATGTTTCGCTTATTCACGCTGACTCGAGGACGACGGACATAAGGTTCATTTTCAAGTTGTGTTCATCCTTCTAAAAATCTGTTGTGCCATCGTTTGGGCACGGGTAGCCGAGTGGGTTAAAGCGCCGTCTTTCCAGTCGCGATACCTCTGTGCGCGTTGTTCGAATTCTGGCTGGGGTGGCGATTTTTAATTGTCTCGCTTTCTCCATCAGGGTTTGATATGCAACCACTAATACACTAGTGTATAGGTGTGGATGCCAATAGTTGCCAATCCAACCGCACATGCCCTAGATTTGGTAATGTTCTTACCAACAGTGGTGTTTTGTTGGTTTCCCAAAAATAAAGCAAATGCGTTACGAAATAATCCTTAAGTCGCTCCCAGTGCGCCATGGCAAATAATAATAATAGCCACCCCTTCCCCGCACAGATCCCTGAGAGGACCTCTGGGGTTACTCTTCGGAGTAAATATAGGGTGAGTTATTATTATTATTATTATTATTATAGTACACTCAGATAAGTCTCCCCAAACTGTACTTCAAGTCTTCGAACGATTTCGACTGATTTGACGTCTTCAACTGTGAGAAATTTTATAATAATGCATTGAGACCTGAGGGTGAACCTTTGCACGGTTGCGATACCAACTGAAGAACGGAGAGACCGGAACTGAATGGAGTACAGGAAGCGCGTGATACCCCCACCTCCCCCCCCCCCCCCACAAACCGCCCTCCTACCCCCCCCCCTGGGTACGTTTATGCACGCTATGCAATGCTATGCGAGGCGATGCTAGTAAAAAAAACATATGAATATTTATCTAAACGTTCCGACAGCGTGCTATACAGAGCGATGCGACGCAATGCTAGTAGCGCCGATTGCGTTAGTCGTGTTTGAAAATCAAATTTGTTTGATTTTATCGCGCTAATTAGCCCAAAATAGACAGTATCGTGAAGCCGTTTGTACCTATTGCACGCATGGGTGCTGAAAAAATTAATATTAGCCGTAAGAGCTCGACCTCCATTATGGGATCAGCGATCCAAACAATATAGTAATTTTTTATAACAATGGAGACATGCAATTCAGTATATATTGAAGTGTTTCTGAAAACATGCGAAATATGAAATTTGTTGGGATCCTTTTCAAGTTCTTTAAACAGATGGTGAAACTCTCCAAATCGTCTTCTACCTTTATTAATTGTATGGATCCAGAGGTTTCTTTTTCTGACTCGTTTTTTATTTATTTTTTTTCTTCATAATCATGTAGTATTTTAATACAGAGTTTTCGATCAGATAATTACTAGTATTCATGACCGATCTCAACGAAGCACAAAACTCACTGATAGCCGTATAGCGGTGTATGTAAACACGTCTGATTAAAATAGTAAAAAATATAGCAACGCATCGCCTCGCATGGCATAGCATAGCATCGCATAGCGTGCAATGGAAACGTACCCTTAGCGGCCACACGAAATAAATTCCCGTTCATATTTGGCTTACCCTCGTATATTATATGTTATAGGTAGGTACCTACAATTATTATGACGCAAACTGCTTTAAATTAAATTTCTGTAATATATAAAAGACGATATTTATTATAATTCAGTAGATTGTTAGATGTTACCATATTACCGGAACACTACATATTTAGCAACCAACTATGATGCGTTTAATAAATGCTGAGATCTTCTTGGTTAATTTTCTTGCTGCTAGAGATTTCTTATAAGCATTACGCCAAGTGTAATGGAATTATAATTTATCTCGTACTGTGAATATTCTTCAAGCTTCATAAGAAGTAACGCACAAGACGTCATTTGTTATTTCAAAGAGACCTGTAAATTACATTGCTCCTTAATTACTGCAGCTGCAGGATTTTTCTTCTTACAGAAATTAATTTAGGTGACGCTGCTGTTACAGTTGAGTAATATATAATCACAAATAAAGAAATTGGATGCCTTTAGACGCTTGCTTGAAGGTACTGCCTCTGGCGTTTCGGTAATAGATTTTTAATTCAATAATGCGGAATAGTTGCTTATAAGAGGAGTAATGAATGAGCTTTGGAACAAAGTTTGGAAACCAATTAATTCAATTATGCGATAGCGTCGGCTACAAATAACATGAAAGGGTGAAATTATCGATTTAGTCTGTGGCAATCTTCTAAATTGTCTCAAAAAAAAGGAGAAAACGGCGAACAATTAAATTAAAGCGAATTTGGGACACTGATATCAAAGTTTGTGTGAATAATGAATTTACCATCAATTTGGTTCCCCCAAAAAATTCCGTAATTAAAAGTCGTTGTAAACTGATCTGAGTAGATAACTGACTTTAACATAATATTGGAAGCTGATACTTTCAACAACAAATAAAACAAATCCTTCACTAGACAAAATGATCCAATGTATAGTGCTGGAAAATGAAATGAAACCTATTTTATTGTTTTTATTTCCAACATATACCAGGTGACACAGGGACATGAAGCATCCTCTAATTTCTTTATCCATTAACACTTATAAAGCTTTGAAATTAAGAGGGAGTAATATTCCTTGTAGCTCAATAAGTAACAAGCTGTAACAAGCTGTAACTTAATACTTTTTTAAATTTATTTTACATTAATACAATGCCCCATATTTTTTTGGTTATTAAGTGATTTAAATTTGGTTAGTTATTTGACGTTTTTAAAATTCGTCATAGGCCTATTAGCTAAATTCCAAATTTTCAAAAATTGTTTTCTACAAAACCTAATACTTTTAATGAATGGTTTTAATTAATCACCCTGTATAGCTATTTATTTGTTAAGTGGTCATAACAATATCTCAAAATTAAGCAATAAATGAAAGATAGAAATTAAAAAATAAATGAATTATGATAATGTCCATTTTGTGGAATGCGGTTTGAGTAATATACAGTTTTGTTTCTAATGACAATAAAAAAAATACACTGATAGCCATTGAAAATGCAACACCCTGTAGGAGTTGAGTAAAATAACTCAAACTGCATTTAAAGCATGTATTATATTAATAGAAGAACTGATTATTTACAAGCTTATCTTATAAGTTGTACCGATAATACTTTATAGATAATAGGACTAGCGACCTGCCCCAGCTTCGCACGGGTGCATGCGGACTTTTTGTAGACCTTTTTAAGGTGTACAATACTGTAGTACATTATTTTGATCTCTCTCGTAGTTTTCAGCCAGCGTTTGCAATGTAAGCGCTAAAAAATGTGTTTATTTACATCACATTAGAAACCACTAAAATGATCAGTGTTACTCTACTATATTATGCATGTATTATACATATAAACCTTCCTCTTGAATCACTTATCTATTAAAAAAACCGCATCAAAATCCGTTGCGTAGTTTTAAAGATCTAAGCATACATAGGGACAGACAGACAGCGGGAAGCGACTTTGTTTTATACTATGTTATGATATGTGTCCCTACGTGCTCTTATAGCAGCTCCTAGACGTCTCGGTAGTGAATCAAATGGCTTTCGAATGGTCCCTTGAGGTACAGCATTTCATGCAGATTGTACCCTCGTCCATAATTCCTCTGTTCCACTTGCTGGTCCAACATTCTTCCTTACCACATTCCATACATTTTCTATGGGGGGTAGTAAATCAGATGAACGCGTAGACCAAGGAAAACGTTAAACTGCATGCTCATTCAGAAACTGTGTCACGTTTGCTACTGCATGTGGTCTGGCCTTATCGTGTTGAAATATGGCACCTACGTGGCTCTGCAGATAAGGCACTACCACTGGCGCAGCACTTCTTTGATGTACCTCTGGCTGTTTTAGGCTTGAATCCGAATCAGACGTGACCTGTCGTTATAACCAATGGCGCCCCACATCATTATCCCTTGTATTGAGGCCCTATGTCGCGTAATTAAGCGCTGATGAATTTCGTTCCCTTTGGTGTCTTCGTATATGGACCTGACTGTCCGGCGGACACAAATAAAATCTGAATTCATCAGAAAAGATGATATTGTGTCATTTCTCCGTCCACAAATACCTTTCTTGGCACCATTGCAGACGTAGCCAACGGACGGTGTTGTACAGTCAAAGGAAGTCGCAACAATAGACGTCATGATCGAAGCCTAAAGTCAAACAGCTGACCACAACGATAAATGATAATAATAATAACAATCTTTATTTGTAGGTAATAAATATACATATCTATATATAAAAAAATAATTTGATAGAGACATAGTAACACTACAAAAGGGACTGAAAAAACAGTAAACTGATCTAAGTTTCAGCCCGGAATTGCTAAGAAAGTAACAGATTCCCCACTTCTGTGAACATTCAGTACAACGTATTCATTTAAATTAAGTGAATCATGGTGGATAAATAAGTAGAGGTAACAAATTCTTATGAAATCAGCATAATAGATAATGTGTTCAGTGTTCACCTAGCAAAAATTTCTTATACTCATACTTAAATTTTGCCGACTTAAGCCCTTTGTGATCAATAGATACCCTATTATATAAAAAATATATATTAAAAGAAAAGCCTTCTACAATACAGTTGAGGTTTTATGGGGTGGAGGTGAAAGCATCCCTCTGAATCTCAAATTTAGGTATGGACGTCACTTCTGAATTTAATTTTGTTGTATAAATATGGAGGAGACTTATTTAACATTATGTTGTGATATATGGTTACACTATGAAGAACGCGTCTATTTTCCATGTTTAGCCATTTTGCATCTGGCTTCAATTTTTGGGACACTCGATCGTATTTTCTAATACCATAGATAAAACGCAAGCACGCTTTTTGACTCCTTTGAATTCTATTAACATCCGACTTATCTTAAACAGTTATCCATATACAACATCGCAATAATTTAAGTGACTTATTACCAACATATCTGTAAGTCTAATTTTAGGTTCTTGTGATAGTATGTGGCGATGCGGATATAAATATTTTAAACTTGCATACGCTTTTTGTAGGCATTTGCTCACATGTTTTTTAAAACGCAAGATTTGTATCCATTTCCAATGCCTAAGTTTTTCGCTAATTTGGTGCAAGCTAACTCATTATCGCCCACTGTAATTTTAATATTTGCCTCTCTACTTCATTTTTACACTTGCCAAATACCAATACAGATGACTTTACGGGATTTATGGTTAGATTGGGGACGTCGAGACAGTTCTATCAGTCTTTGAAGATCGTTATTAATTATATTATTTACTCAGCTCTACGTTATCATGAAAAAACGAAAATAAATTTGGGTATCATCTGCATATAGATGAACTTTGCAAATGAGCTAGACAAGTTGTAATATTGCAAGTGTAAAGACAAAATAATAAGGGCCCTAGGATAGAACCTTGGGGTACTCCACATGATATTTTCCCACCATTAGATTTACCATTACTAGTCTCTACGAACTGTGTCCTATCAGTTAAGAAACATTTTATTAGACCGATTGCATTGTCTGAAAATCCAACATAATGTAAAATAGAAATTAACAAATCGTGATTAATCGTATCGAAAGCCTTAGTATAGTCGAGTAATATAAGAGCAGTCGTTTTTCTTGAATCTATGTCAGTAAATATGTCGTCTGTTACCTTTAACAAGGCGGTTGCACAACTGTAACCTGCACGAAAGCCAGATTGGTACAACGGTAAGATGTTATAGATATTTATGTATTCACGAATCTGGAAATTCATGATTTTTCAACAATTTTAGACAACACTGGAAGTATGCTAATAGGCCGAAGTTCTTTAAAGTTAGATATATTACCTTTTTGGTAAGGTGCACAATCGTGATAGTTTTCCAAACGTCTGGAAAAACACCATCCACAAGACATGTGTTTACAATATTGAATGAAAAAAATGATATTATGTAACCACTGCTCACTATTGAGCTAATTGGGTTGCTGATTCTATATTAACATTATTATTCCGAGGAGTAGTCTGTTATTGTTTGTATCTCATATATCTCTCAGACGACAGAACACGATGTTTCACAGGAGCTAACAAAACGGCCCATTTTCGTTATTTCCGTTTTAATCAAAGTCTAGTTTAACAAAAAAAAACACTTAAATGCACATATTCAGTTGCCTCGGAAATTTCAAAAAAGTGGGAAAAGTGATTTTTTTGAATAACTGAATTGATATTCCAGGTCCCAAAAAATGTTATGACTATTTAAAGGAGACATTTTGTGCCATAGGTGGCCCTCCCTCTGTGATACATACAGGGTTGGAACGTCCAAGATTTCAAAGCCGAGCATTAAAAGATAGAAAAGAATAAACTCTTTACAGATAGAGGAACTGACAGAGAAATATTATATCCATTATAATTATATTATATTATTGCCAGACTGACATGTCATTTTTAAAACTCTTATGAGCGTTATTCTTTGTCTTTCGTGATAGGGGTAGCAATAAAATATGTAGGCGGGACGCTCCGCCCATAAATTATAATGCGCACGTGTGAATTGAATTATTATATCGTTATTGGTCTACGGAAAATAAGCACTTCAGTATGTGTGCGTACGCAGTATCTCGAGAAGTTAAATGTTTGGGTTGGTATTTTAGGCGATTCCATCGTTGTGCCATTTTTTATAAACGGTTCCTAAATGCCAACAAATATTTAACAAATAAACAAACTGTTTACGGACATGAAAGACCACGAAATTTAAATGATTTACGGGCCAGAATTGTACAAGTCCTAAATAATATTTCCCTGAAGTGTTAGAACGCGTAAGAACTGAGTTTTACGATAGACTAGGTTAGGTACAAAGGGGCGACATTTTTGAACCACTTATTCAAGAGGCATTGTTTTTCTTTCTTTCGTCTTATAACCAGGTTGATTTATATTTTAATTTTTTTTATTTTTTATAGAACTTCAATTTTATTTTCTTGCAGACCGGTTAGTTAAGGAATACAAAAAATTTGAAAATAAATACAATTATGTCCGTACACTTTTAAGTATATGGGATAATTGTAAGTCAGAATTACGTAAGAATTTCGTTTCATACAGTTAAGTCGATGTACACCCTCATAGCTGCGAAAAAGTACTGAGTCCCACTCACTCAAATTCGGTATTTGATTGACGGAGTCTCTCCACCTCCACATTCCAGTTTCTGTTCCGCACAGGTAACGTTTTACATCATACGTTTCTAATACGTACACAAGCGTGAAACACTGGTGCATCTAACCGTCTTTGTCAGTCCGTACTGGTGTCTTTTAACTTATTCTCTTCGACACATGTATCGCCAATATGTAAAGGTGAAATTTCCTAGTGTGTATAAGAACTATGAATAAATATATCACTATTTGGTAAGTTTTCTTAATAATAAGCTCACAAACGGCTAATTAAACTGAACAATATAATATTTGTAAGTAGATTGGCGTTGTTTTGTAAAGAAAACAAAATGTTTTGTTTGGAGCTGTAAAATTTGTATTAGTTATGTGTAGTATTTAAAAAAGTATTGTTAAAGAATACATTGTTAATTGTATCATTATTATGCGTGTTAACGACGACTGAAGGTATAACTTATGAAATTATGAACAATATGATATGTTAGTTTGTTTTATAAAATCCCGACAAAAATTGCATAATAAGAGAAACCGCGAAAAGGTTAACGTGTTAGCCTCTGTTGCTAACAAAATGCAAATCATACAAAATTTGCACTCTGAAGACGCAGAACGACGTCTACTTTTTACATTTCAAATAAGATAAAAAAAAAAGAGCGAGTTAGGGGGTAGGTATCCGAGAGAGCAAATTTTCAGTTTCACACTGTATTTCAGAAACTAAAAGGGCTATGAAAATTATTTTAGTTTAGTGCATATTTTGTTTCAAAAAAAAGTGGGTTAGGAATGTGCAAACCGCAACTCTCTATTTTTAAAGACAACTGAGTTATCCCGCAAAAGTGCCGAAAATTGAACACCCTGTACAATTTCATAAAATTAAAACTAATTATTTAAGTGTTAAAATTTATATCATATTACGCACCTGAAAGTTAATTTAAGTGTAGGTATTGTTGCGAAAAAATAAGTACACAAATTTAAAAATGTAAACGTAATCCATGCGTCTTAAGATTACTTTTATTCGCAATATAGAATAGCCCTTTAAAACCAACTATCTTAGTTCAATCTAAACAATGGTCTGGCAGGTTAAGTGCTGTTTACGGTTCTGTAGTAATGGCTGTCTAAGAAACAGATGTAAACTATAATATTTTATGGAGCGGTTATTCCTGACACATATATGAAATAACGAGCAAATAACAACAGACCTTCAAATCGAAACGACATCCGATCTTGCAGACACACCTTTGTAGAATATCGCGTCTAACGTCATCGTTATTTTGCTTTATGGGCAGATCCACACAGTGAGCAATAAACTATGTTATTCTTTGGAGTACAGGCGATGTTATTTCAATATGTTGATTTTACTATTCGTATAAAAGGGACTTGCACGAGACATCTAGCGACTGAAGCATTCGACCCGACATTGTATCTGTCTGTGTATACACTCTGTCCAAAAAGCAAACCCCCCCCTTAACATTTTAACGAGTTGAGCTAGCGGGTTCAGAGACAGTCGAGGTGAGACTAGACTAAACAAAGCTTTTAATGAATGTAAAGTAGGTGCCACTAGGGCCAGCTAATCAAAATTATTAAAAAACAAAACACGAGGCAAGTTGAACCTCATTTGAAAAGTGTTTTAATTGGAACAGTCAAAAGGAAAAGGATATAAGCAATACTTATAAAAAAAATGTTGAATCTGAATCTTAATAACCCTCTTTATATCGTGGCAAAGAGATATACCTACGATTTTCAATATCTTACCTGCTCCTAAGCATCAATATCTTAATATGTATATTAACAAATGACTCCTTTTATTTGGAGGAACATATATAGAAGTGATCCCCTTTATAGGGAAAATATTGACGGAAATAGAGAAGAACGATAAATGGAAAGGGAAAAGGAAAAGTAAGATAAAAGCATATGAAACTGGCTATGAGGGCGAAAAAAAACCCCAATACCCCACATTGATCCTACTCTATACCGTAAAAACATACTCGAAAAAAACATAGTAGGCATGTGTAACTTTTAAATGTTTTTTTTTAATTGTACTTTTACAACGTATTAGCCTTTGTCCAATGTAAGATAAGTTAGTTGTGTATAGTCCCAATGCGTTATACATTTTCTTTAAAAAATTGCACAGGAACAAGACAGGTAAATAAATTGAACTACACACAACTAACTTACTAGCTTACATTGACAAATTCCAAATACTTTGTAAAGTGCAATCAAAAGAAACATGTGACACATGCCTACTATGTTTTTTTCGAATTTATTTTTACAGTTTAAGTAGGACAATAAAACGAGATTTGGTTTCCTTAATAACCGTTGCATATATTGCAATTGCAAATGCAATTAAAAGAGAGATTAATGTGGCACAAGATTACTTGCTTTTTTCGAATTCATATTCACAGTTTAAATATGACAATAAATAATCGAAAAATATTGAAAGAGTTAAAAAAACAAGTTTTCAAAAGCACTGTGCTACATTGTCAATGTTAGCAGAAAGTCGCGTCGCGGAGGTGTACGCAGTAGACGTATACTACACGAAAATAACTAGTATCATTTCGCACGTTTGCCATATTTTATTATGAAATTATATCACACTACTCAATGTATTGCGTATAACGTGTAAGTTGTACAATATCTTCAGTTGTCATAAGACTACACAACACAGAAGAGAGACAACTACAGGAAGGCCCATGTGTTGTACATTACCGTATGCCAACTTTATATATTGTAACGTTTTATTTATTTCGGGTTCGCGAGGTGTGAAAAATTAAACTCGTACATTAATAAACTAACACTATTTATTTACACTAATACAACCAATACACTAACACTATTTAACTATACTAATTTATTTTAATATACAATTTATATTTGAGCCTCGCACGGAACGCCGCGCCGATATTTAAACAGAACCCTGTCCCGCGTCGAAACCCCGCGTTATATCTCCTGGCGGATATATCTCGAAAACTTCCGGCCGATTCCCGAACCATCGGGCAAAGCCGCGATCTTGGACGCGGGCGCTGCCCGCGTACGTCATCGACGGTTCAGTCGGCTGGCCTATCGAGCAGGCAGGGGCGGACTGGCCCAGCGTTCGTAACACTGCCCCCTCCGCATAGACATTTCGTCTCGAATTGTACCTCGTCCTCTGGTCCGTGTCGATACCTGCAGAATGACCCATTCTTGCATCGGGAGGTCTGGTAGAAGAAGCAGTCCACAGTCTTCTCGTTGAGCGATCTCCTGGGGTTGTAACAGCATACCAGAATCTCAATTCCAGTAAACCGGAAGAGGACTCTAGCATACTCCTGATCACCCTCCAATCCAGGCCATCTAGTCCGTTGGCTATCTTCGTATCGCCAAACAAGCTTATGCTCTGGGACAAGAGCACATCCCCTCAGCTCGACTAGTGTGTCCTAGACAGTTTGGATAAGTTGGTTTATGGTGCGATAGCTGCTTGGTCACCAAATAGAAAACGGACCTCTCTTCTCCTGCTCGGCCGCCGTGATTTGAAGGACGGTCCAACCTCTGGTCTTTGTCTGCGTCACTCCTCCAACTGTCCAAACGCCTTCTTGAAGGTGAGCAATCCCTCGGGACATTCGGAGGTCCGCTGCCACACAGTAAGCAAGACAGAAGTCAGCAGGGAGTCTGGAACAGGTCACGTGGTTCTTCTGCGTTACACCGTAGCGAGCTTTCTGGCCGTTGGAATGAAGCGACATGAATTCCTCGAAAGAGAGCTCGCTGTCTGGTGGACTGACGGTCGAACTCTGGCTTCAGCTTGTTCGTCATTGCTTCCGGCGAAAGGGGCTAAACGGTTGAAGTGGACCACCCTGGGTTTTCCCTTGGCAACTTCTGGATTCGGTAGACTGACATCGTTAATCCGGGTGACGACCTCATACGGACCTTCCCAGGAGCTTTGTAGGCGTTGGGAGATAACCCACGACGACGTTGTGGGTTATATAACCGTACTTGGCTGCTGGGCTGGTACCTGCCATCGTTGGCGTTGATGTCGTAGGTCTCCTTCATGCGGTCGCTGAACGCCCTGGATATTTGAACGGACTCGTTCGTGGATGTCGTCCATTCTCTGGCGTAGAGTATTGACGTAGTCCTCTCCAGCCACGTCGTCCCCTGGTGTACAGCCGAACTTCAGGTCACAGGGTAGACGCAGTTCACGGCCCATGACGATGCTTTGCAGGTGTTTGCCCAGTTGTTTCGTGAACCGACGACCGTAGGCTAGCAGGAAGAGGTGGAGAAACTGGTCCCAGTCCCCCTGGTGGTCAGAGACTACTTTGGCCAAGTACCGGTTAATGGTCCTATTCATTCGCTCCACCATTCCATCTGACTGCGGATGCAGTGCAGTTGTCCTCGTCTTACGGATGTCGAGTGTACGGCACACATTCTGAAACAGAATCATCTCGGAAATTTCTCCCTTGGTCCGAATGTATTCCAGAGGTACACCAAATCGACAAATCCAGTCCTTGATGAGAGCGTCCGCCACAGTAGAAGCCTCCTTGGCTTGGAAGGGCATACGCTTCTACCCATTTGCTAAAATAATCTTCTTCACGTCAGTAGTGCAGTTCACCCAGTAGAAACGCTCCCCAACCCTTTTCCCAGCGTCTTTGTTACTCCTAGGTGTCCGCCAGTGTTTCCATTGTGGATCTCCTCCAATACTCTGGCACTCTGTTTCCCTGGGGACTATCAGTTGTTTTCGCTCTTCGGTACCATCTGATTTCTCCAGAACGCGTTTTAAGAGTCCGTCGCATAAGACGAGGGAATTCCACTGAGCCCAGTACGACTTTACTGTTGGCGAGTACCGTGATACTTCTTCCCAAGTGGGTTTCCGACCTTCTTCTTCCAATTCACAATTGGTTTCAGATTCGGGTCATTCTCTTGATCTCTGTGAAGCTCATCCCGTTGCCAATCATCATTCACCACCGTTAGTCTGCGTATTACGACATCCTTTTCAGATGATGGCGGTGCTTTCTTCTTTCAATACGGCTACCACGAATGTGACGTACCTTAACACCATTCCAACGCCGAATTGGCCTCTTATCCAATCTCTCCTTGCGACTCGCCTAATCTCTGCTTCATTGCAGGTTCCTTCTTCAACACCTTCCTCCACCCTACGGACCTTAGCTTGACCTCTCCGCAACTCTGTTTAGCAGCTTCGAATTCCAAAGCTCGCGCTAAAGCATCCACCAACTCTGCTGGGACGAGCGAGAGTCAGAGCTTGACGGGTCTCAGTATCACGCAGACCATCTAAAAATGCCTGCACGGCTAGTCGTTCTATGACGTTCTCCGGCGTAGATGAATACGCCAAACGAACTAACCGCGCTATGTCCGCTTCGAATTCCTGCAGCGATTCGTTACTTTTCTGATAGCGGTTCTTCAACTGTGAGTGGTAGACATGCTCGAGATGAGACTGACCATATCGCATTTCCAGGTGTCTAACTAGTTGATGGTAATCATCTTGTTCTTCAAGAGAAAGCGTCTGTAAAATATCTGTGGCGTCACCACGTAGCGCCAACGTCAGCGCTGTAGCCTTCTCTGCCAACGACCAACCATTTGCCCTCGCTGCAGCCTCAAATTGTCGTAGATAATTGACCCATGAGCTCTTACCATCAAACAGTGGTGGTTTCATACGAATTTTCGAAATTTCCACAGGACTGCTCAATTCGGGTTTCTCAACCTGTCGCTGTCGCTACCCGGTGACTTCAGAGAGGTATTGACCATTTGCTGTTGTTCCTCACTTCCTAAACTCAGCGTTGCAATTTTCCTCTCTACTTCTAGAAATTTATTCTCAATTTCTCCAAATTTTCCGTCCACATATTCGCCTATTTGTTTCTGGAGGTAACTAGAATTTTCCATAATTTTCTTTTCTAAAGATGTATAATTTTCCATTAGTTTTTGGTCCATGTTTTCTATTAATTTCTGTTCCATCCCTCTCAAGTTACCAGACGTTTCGACCAACCTTGCTCCATCCCTCTTAAGTTTTGCTCCATCCCTCTTAAGTTTCCAGACGTTTCCTCAAATTTATGTTCCAGGTTACTACCATTTTCTATTAGTTTCTGTTCCAGGCTTCCTTTTAAACTTTGCAACGCCGAATTTATGTCACCGGCAATTTCGAATAAAAATATGTCGGGATTTTCACCTTCATTTTCCAGAGCTTCTTTAAGTCTATTTTGCAGATCGGCCTTTTTCCCTGTCGTCTCGCACTCCCGTTCTTCAAGTTCCCTTTCAAATCTGCCACTTTAAGGTCCTTCAAAAATACCTGTCTTGAAGCCATTTCACTTAATTTATTTATCGCGAATTTATTTATTTAAATGTCTTTATTGTTCAGTTTTTTTTTCACACTCACACCGGACACCAATGTAACGTTTTATTTATTTCCGGGTTCGCGAGGTGTGAAAAATTAAACTCGTACATTTAAACTAACACTATTTATTTACACTAATACAACTACTACACTAACACTATTTAACTATACTAATTTATTTTAATATACAATTTATATTCGAGCCTCGCATGGAACGCCGCGCCGATATTTAAATAGAACTCCTGTCCCGCGTCGAAAACCCCGCGTTATATCTCCTAGCGGATATATCTCGAAACTTCCGGCCGATTCCCGAACCATCGGGCAAAAGCCGCGATCTTTCGACGCGGGCGCTGCCCGGCGTACGTCATCGACGTTCAGTCGGCTGGCTCATCGAAGCAGGCAGGGGCGGACTGGCCCAGCGTTCGTAACAATATTATGTATATTTTTGTAGTGTTAGAAATTGAGCCACAGAAGAGTTATAAAACAAATATCAATAGGGGTTGCTTGTTTTAACCCCATATAAGAGCAGAAGGAAAATAAACATCTTAACCCAAGATGTCCCCCTGTTAGTAAAAAAAGACACACCAAATCTCAAATTCTTTCGTTATTCCATTATTGACATAATAAAATTAAAAAATGTATTTTTTGGATCGCCTTGTATGTACGAATAACTTTGCCGGGGAGAGCTTTAATCCAAAAAGGTTATATGAAAGACCCACTTTAAAAATCGTGCGTAGAATACATCCTTTAAAAGTTTTAACATAATTATGTGTTTTTTCAATATACATATGTAGTTTTACAATGGGGCAACTATTTTTTTATTATCACACAGAATTACAGAATGCTAATCAACTTCAATACTAATCAAAGCCATTTTTGAGCATTTTTAATTTACTCACTCATATACCTTATACCATTTCTGTTTTTTATACTGGGTACGTGGAACTATGATATTAGATTAATGATTAATTATAATACGAAGTGAGTAAATTAAGTAATGATTTTTAATTTTTTTTATTCGAATAAAACAATTCAGTATTGTCTCCTTCAAAATGACTTTCTAGGGAAGCCGCACTCCATTTCTCATAAGAGTACTGGAATTCATATACTGTAATAGTCTTCAGCTGGTCGGTTACAGCCATTTGAATATTTCTATGGTCCAAAAATAACGTCCCTTGAGGTGATCTTTCAATCTCAGGAAGACAAAAAGTCACAAGGACTCAAGTCAGGCGAAGAAGGAGGCTGAGGAGCCACAGGAATATTTTTACTGGCTAAAAATTCGTTTACTGAAATGGCTGTGTGAACAATTCCCTGGCTATCAAAAAAGCTAATCAGCATACATTTGATCTTCGACTTGCTCATCTTTGCTTTATTGGGTCTTGGAGAGCTTGAAGTATGCCATTCCATGCTTTGGTGCTTGATTTCCCGGGTCATACTCAAACACCCAAGTCTCATCACCAGTAATGACACGTTCCATAAAATGGGGATCATTTTCAATCGATTCCAAAATGTCAATGCACTTTTCTCTCCTGATGTCCTTTTGTTTCTGGGAAGGTTTTTGGAATTTTTGCGAAGATTTTTCTCATCCCCAATTCGTTAGTAAAAATTTGATGAACAGTGATGTGATTCAAATTTAACTCTTCGATCATTCTTATCGTCAACCAACGATTTGAACGCAAAAGATCCCGTATTCTATCGTAATTTTCATCAGTTCTTGAAGATGAAGGCCTTCCGCTGCATTTCATCTTCAGTCGACTCTCGTCCTTCAGAGAATGCATTAAACCACCGAAAAACCTGGGCTCTTGAAAAAACACTGTCCTCTTAGGCGTGTTGAAATTTTGTAAAAGTATCCATTGCGCTGTGTCCAAGTTTGAAGTAAAACCTGATAACACACCGTTGCTCAAAATTAATATCACTCATTCTTGAAACTTACTAGAAAAAAACGGTTTACGAAAACAGTCGCAAAGAACAAACAGATGATTCTAACACGTTCAAACTTGTACTGAAGGTGCATTACACGTTAACCTACCGCCCTTCCAAGTCCCGTCTCCGCAGTGTTGCTAGATCGGACGCTACGTTGCCAGTCTCATTACTTAATTTGTCAACCTCGAATATTATATTAGATGCTTTACTTTCACAGCGCTCACACGTATAGGCTGCGTCGTTGTGCACGCTCCTGTTTAATGATACTATGAACGTGAGCACTAAGAAAGCACAGCTACTATCCCTGTATTGTATTATGTAATTTTAAAATGTAATTTTTTTTTGAAAAATTGAAAATAAAATCATGATCAGACATATCGTTTAATTGTCACATCTCGTACATTGAATAAAGAGAGCTAACAAATATAAATCAAAGCAGAGCTAATTTTGCGTCCTTTTGCAGGAATCGACGACCATCGCTTGTCGCGGCCCTACTCTCACAAACCGCCCATAAAGTTCGGTACGATACCGTGGTCGCACACCGACTCCACCCTGGCCAAGTACTTCAAGGAGATGCACGCATACATGAGGCAGTTCAACAAGACCACGGTGCTCAAGGGCGTGGCCGACGTGCTCAGCGGTGACATGGACGCCTTCATCTACGACGGCACCGTGCTGGACTACCTGACGTCGCAGGACGAGGACTGCCGCCTGCTCACCGTCGGCTCGGGTACGCTATGACGGGATACGGCCTGGCCTTCCCCAGGAACCTCAAGTACCTAAAGATGTTCAACAAGCGGCTGCTCGACCCGGGGAGAACGGCGACCTGGAGCGCCTGCGCCGCTACTGGATGACCGGCGTCTGCAAGCCGGGCAAGCAGGAGCACAAGAGCTCCGACCCACTCGCCCTCGGAGCAGTTCCTGTCGGCGTTCCTGCTGCTGATGGCGGGCATCCTGCTCGCCGCCCTGCTCTTCCTCGAACACCTGTACTTCAAGTACGTGCGCAAGCACCTGGCGAAGACGGACCGCGGCGGCTGCTGCGCGCTGATCAGCCTCTCCATGGGGAAGAGTCTGACGTTCAGGGGCGCCGTCTACGAGGCGCAGGACATCCTCAGGAACCACCGCTGCAGAGACCCGATTTGCGACACGCAGCTGTGGAAGGTGAAGCGGGAACTCGACATAGCGCAGATGCGGATAAAGCAGCTGGAGAAGGAGATGGAGATGCACGGGATCAAACCGCCGCCGCCGTGCAAACGGTGAGTTCGGCGTTCGCTCTAGTTCGACCGCTTCATTTTACTAATCTGTCGAGTTATTTAGCACGAAGCATGGACAGTGTCGCATAGATACATATATTTTGTCATAGCATTTTGTCACTATTGCTCGATTTTTAGTAATGAAAATATTTATGGGCGCGTGTGTATTGGGGGACCGTCTACAGGAAAACGGTGCAACATGCGACATGATCTGAGAGTATCTGAAATAAGTGGTGGTTCTACCAGTTTAATCTTTCTCTTATAGACAGGTAAAACAGGTTGGTGGAAGTGGTCGATCCAGCGCTGAATTTAGAAACTCTTGATATACAGTTCCGTTAGACTTAAAGGGTCAGATGGCTCTGCAAAAGATTGTAAATAAATATAAAAACGTAAATAAGTATAGTGACGCTTTGTAAAATAAAAAATATATGAGCATTTTTAAATGATTTTCTGTTCAAAAATATTATAAAACAAAAACTACAAAAACCGAATAATTAAAACACAAAAAACTAAATTAAATACTGGAAACAAAAAACAAAGACCTAACAGAACATAGAACAAATGGCGCTTTTAAAATGAGATTTGCTCCAGTTCACTTTCAAAAAACTAAAGAGGAAAAAAACAGGAATTCACTCTTCTTCATCAAACTTCTTTAGTTTCGTTGTAAAAGAATTATTTTATGGTAAATAGAACGTTTTCAATGAACTACAAAAGGGCATCAAAAAAGGAGGACTTTTTATCTATCTAAACAAATTTTGAAATTAACTGTTTTTTAGCCGAGTTTAAACGTAAAAATAAACGTGTTGCAAACTGCAAGAAATGTCTTAATATGAGAAATAAATTTAGCATTTCAGGCATTGTATTACATAACTACAACATATGTTTCGTAAAATAAGTACTTGTACCAATTAACGCCACCTTAAGATTTAGGTGGCTGTCAAAAGATGAGGAATAAAGCAACCTTAACGAATTCGACGACTTATGTAGTTTATTAACTTTGGTTTTATAATAACGATTTTCAATTTATTGTTTATATCCTTGTTTTATTAATTTGAAAATAGAAATTGAGATTAGACTTGTTAGGTGCTCTATGTCCTCTATAAGGCCACCTAAAGAAACCGCCTAAAATGGCTTGTAAAAATGACTGAGTATGCATCAGCTACCAAAAAGTTTTCATTTATTTATTTTTTTCTTTAATCAGACCATTCTGATTCGTTTTTTGTTTTGTTTTTTTCTGTTAGCCTTATTTAGAAACAGGTGGCATTGTTTGGTGTCAGGGTGGCCTTATGTAAAATATTTATGAAAAAAAACTGGACATTTTCCACGAAAAAACCGAACTACTTATATTTTTCTCGACGCGCGATTCACCAACTAAGTTAGCATATCAGGGAGAAGATTAAAACTATTAGAATTCAAATTCAAATTTTAGTTTTACCAATTTTAATTCTAACAATTTTAATCTTCTCAAGATTAAAACTTTTAGAATTAAAATTAAAACTTGAATTTTAATTTTAATAATTTTAATTCTAACAGTTTTAATCTTCTGAGATGCCAACTTAGTGAAACGCGCGTCGAGAAAAGTATAATAGTTCCATGTTGCGTGGAATACGTCCAGTTTTTTTTCTACGCCGAAGGTTCCAATACCCACTCCAGGAAAAATATTTATGTTTTAAAGTTTGTGGAATAAACTAGAGAAGAGCAAGTGTTTCTTTTACTGTTTGTTGTTAATATAAATACAAATATAAAAGTAGGAAACTAATCGAAATACAGGTAAACACAGATGTATTTATTAGTGGTCTTATTATAGGAACACACAACCTAAACGTTTAAACTTCCAATAAACACTTATGACTAATTGATTAAAAAATCCACCTTATCAAAGTAACTTATCCAAGGACAAAATAAGCAAATAGAAAACGAATTTCATTTATTTTTTGGTGAAAAAAAACAATGTTTTCGGAGGAACAACGTTTACAGAAACTACTTATAACAACACTGTAATAATATATGCCACTATTTCCTTCTGAACTTGTATTTTGAGTAGGTACATTTACAAGCACATTGCATTTCTAAACTATTCTTAAATATCGAACTTGCGGTTTTTACCGATAGATAGGTCATGAGTTTATAGGGAATATTGGCCTTATATGGGCCAAGTATCTTATATGTTAGACGTACAGGTATAACATATTTGTGACGACTTGGTCATTTTCGTCAAATTTCACGTTTACAATCGATTTAAATAACTCAGCGCAATACGTTAATAAAAGTTAATATACTTCTAATGTAAGTTTGATATCGTGTGTTAAGTTCATGTTAACAAAAAATATCGTATGATTAGAGCTATGTATACAAAAACGAAACGTATTTCATATACCGAATATAACCACAAAAGAAGAATTATGTCTACTTAGAATGTTGACAGAATATACAACATCGAACTTATAAAAAATATGACAAATACTATGTGTTAGTAGGAATATCACAGACACATGATTTGCTATTATTGATCGATTGTCCTCATTACTGAACGTTAAAGCTTTAAAGTACGGAAATTCAAATACCTGTGTATTGAAACACACATGATTAGTGGATACATCTCTGGGTAGGTATGTTATGACGGTTTGCATTTGTAATTTGAATTTGTAATCACATGGTTTTAAAGCAACCATTTACACTGTATCGAATGTCCAATTACATAGGCCCACAAAATGTTTTTTCTGCGCCATAAACGCCATTATGATATTCCCCTATTTTTTCCCGCTGAACACGAATCCACAGCCCGTTTAACCCGTATACGTCAGGATTTTTTTTATTTCAAAAAACACTTCAAAATCCACCAAAACCATTAAATACATAACTTAATCAATTAAATTAACCCCCAAAGTCCCATTATCACTAACCCCACGACCCTTTAATCCTTTAGCACCTTACCTCTATAATCCCATAACCCAATAGCCCCGTAACCCCATAACCTAAAAACACAATAACCTAAGAAATCCCATGCAATGGAAAAATCTGCTCGGTGAAATCTTTAGCTTGTGACTTATGACATGAAGTGCTGAGTAAAATTGACCAATAACCCCATAACACTATAACCTAAAAATCCCATGCAGTGGGAAAATCTTGCCTGAGGGAACTGAAAAATCTCAGCTTATGGTATGAATTGCTGAGTAAAATTAAACTGATAGCGATAACCCTATGACCCTTCAACTCCAAAACCCCATGGGGATATCTTGAACGGGGAAATTCTCATAACTCACGAAGTGATAGATCTTGCACAGGGAAATCCAATTTTTTTTCATGGGTTCAAAATTTATAGGACGAGTGAGTATAGGCTTACTGATATGTACACAAGATTTTTAGATTTTCATATGCAAAATCTCTACTGCATGGGGTTTTTAGATTATGGGGTTACGGGGCTATTGGGTTAATGGGATTATAGAGGTAAGGAGCTAAAGGATTAAAAGGTCGTGGGGTTAAGTGATTATCGGACTTTGTGGTTAATTTCATTGATTAAGTTATGTATTTAATGGTTTTGGTGGATTTTGAAGTGTTTTTGAAGTTAAAAAAAGTCCTGACGTATAAGAGTTAAACGGGCCGCGGATTCGTTTTCAGCGGAAAAATACATGGGAAAATCATAATGGCGTTTATGGTGCAGAAAAACCTTTTTTCAGGGCCTGTGTTATTAAGAGGCCACAGCGCAATTACAGATTCTGTAGATAAAAATATTAGGATTTAACCAAACCTACCTTAGTCCAAAAGTAATTGGTAACTATGATACAGGGTGTCAAATTTATAATTTTATTTTCAATTTCCGTAAATAATTTCTATAAAAACAACTTTTTCTTCACATAATTTGGTGATTGGAGTTTATTTGAGGAGAGGAATTTTAATTTGTCAATAAGAGTCATGTAAATTGTAGAAAGCGCTCTCTGCGGCATTCTGAATACATAAAAAGTGGTGTAGATTTTTTTTGCCTTAGAATATTTACGTTTTTATTGAAAATATCCATTTTTTAATCACATTTTATTGACAGAAAAGATAGGGTATACTTTTAAGATTTTTTACAGCTAGGTGTCCCTTATGACACCTATAAAACCTCTTATCAAATTTGTTAAAGTAATAATAAAAATAATTATCCATAAAATCGATATCATTTTTTTTCAATTTTTTAACTTTAACACTTTGTATTTCGGAAACGAAAAACATTCTATTAAAGTATTGTCTTATTTTTAGTGAGAGAATCATTAGCTTCTCATGTCATCGTTAATGGGATATTAATTATAAATCTCACAAAGATGATTTAAAATATGTTGTTGCACTGAACACTTTAAACGCGTGTATCATTTTTACAATATACACCAAAATGATTGATACATGAAAATTCCTCACCCCCAAACACCCCAATCACCAAATTTTGTAAAAAAAATGTTGTTTGTAAAAGAAGTTATTTACACAAATCGAAAATACAATTACTGCTTTGACACCCCGTATCTTGTTTAGCAATAACTTTTGGACTAAGATAAGTTTGGTTAGATGGTAATATTATTACCCAAATAATCTGTAGTTTCGCTATGACCTCTTAACTATTAACGCCCAATTTTCATCCTTTTTGAGTAATCTCGAAAGGATTAATAAATTCACTCAATAAAAACCACTTATCCTAATGCTTTCGGATGTGATCTTTTGATTTCCCATGTCAGAATTGTATTAAATGCTCTAAAAAAAAAATGGCTGACTTATGGAGAAAGTACTGAAAATTTAGGGATTATTTTTTTATATATATATTTTTTTTTTAGTCCAAAAGTACTCTAACCTACTCCGGATTGTGGAGGGAGGTGGAGGCAATAGTTGGAGTTGATGATAGAATTTTTTCGCCGACCTCAACTGACGTAATCTTTCAAATGGCGGATATTGCATAAAATCTCATGAAATATGAATTTTTCTCTAGTATAACGAGAAAATAATGTTATTGTGAGTTTTCTTGATCCACAGTCATTCTCCTCAATCAAAACAATACTACAGAATATATTTGACTAAATTTTCAATTTTCAATGATGGCGGATCTAAATGGCGGCCGGATTTCTCAAGAAATGGCGCGTTTTTCATTATAAAAAGTAAATAGGAGTTTGTAGTTATACTTTTCCTATGTCATTTCATGTTTTAGTAACATTTTTGAGTTATTCCTGTTGAAAAAAGTCTGAAATCCAAGATGACGGATTCAATATGGCGGACATCATTTTTGAAAATTGAAAATTTGAAAACGGAAAAATTACAGTCATATTTTACGTAGAATTCTGGTAGAAATCCGGCCGCCATTTTGAATCCGCCATCATTAAAAATTGAAAATTTAGTCAAATATATTCTGTAGTATTGTTTTGATTGAGGAGAATGACTGTGGATCAAGAAAAACTCACAATAACATTTATTTTCTCGTTAATACTAGAGAAAAATTCATATTTCATGAGATTTTATGCAATATCCACGATTTTGAAAAGATTAGTCAGTTGAAGTCGGCAAAAAAAATTCTATCATCAACTCCAACTATTGCCTCCACCTCCCTCCACAATCCGGAGTAGGTTAGAGTACTTTTTTGGACTAAAAAAATTATATAAAAAAATAATCCCTAAATTTTCAGTACTTTTCTCCATAAAGTCAGCCATTTTTTTTTAGAGCATTTAATCACAATTCTGACCCCGGAAAGCGAAATATCACATCCGAAAACATTAAGATAAGTGGTTTTTATTGAGTGAATTCGTTAATTTCACTTCGAGATTGACCGCTCCAAAAAGGACGAAAATTGTGTTCGTTTGGGCGTTAATGGGTTAATAATGAGATACCCTGTATATGTATGTGTGCAGCTGCACTGAACAAGTGCAAGTGTAATATAGATCTTTCTTTCTCACATGTATTTGGAAACATAAAAGAGTTACATGGATGAAGGATAGCCTAGCTTTGACGGGTATACATACATGCATTTATCGGTCAATTATTTTTAGACTTTTTGGATATACAAGTTGTCCACTTTTCCCATGGGATTGCATTGGTGATTTCTAAATTGTAGGAGATATTAATATGAGATGTGAAGAGGTGTTAAATTAGAGGAAATTTGAGACATTTATTCCTCATGAAGGTGGTTTCTAATATTTTATATCCAAGTAAAATACTATAACTCGAATCAGCGAACAGATATGAGATATGGCAATCACTAATCACTAGTATATGAGTAGTATATATCAGTTATATAGCTAGCTTTTCTGATTGGTTATTATGAAAGGTTTGATAGACTATTTTACACTATGATTAAATGTATGACAGTTGACATAGTTTGGATAAAAATATTAGCCTTTATGAGACACGTACAGCACATGTTCATGCGATTACCATATCTGTTCACCGGCCTGAGCGTAGCTGAGTTTTTCCATTGCATTTTAATGCAAAAGCTTTGTTCATTTTTACTTGAAACATGTATGCAACGTATGTTCACTTCATGATATCGTTAATTAATCAGGTTGTCTAGGTTATCTGCTGAACTAATTAACCTGATTCAAATGTTACAAACAAAGCAAACGGAAAGAGAGGTGGGGGATTTTTTGTGTAAATCATCCTGTTAATGAGCATGTTTGGAAAAGTTTGTACCGCAAATTCGCTAAACTTTCCTATGGGGAGATCGTCCCCAGTCGATTGCTACTCGAAATAATAATTTCATAATTCTAAAAGCTTACAAGCAAAAAGAAAAATTGCTGGTTCCAAATTAATATCGGGAGCTAGGCGGTTTATCAATATTTAAATAAAGAATGAGAAAAACTTTGTAGTCGATTCCTATACACCTAAAACTCTCCCGAAATAAAAAAAGTTTTGTTGACATTAAACCCGGTCCACGTACACAGTTTTAACAACGATTTACCTATGCAGTTGAAAACGTTGCAGTTCTGAACTGACGTCTATAAAACAGTTTCAACCAAGTATAAACATCATAACATAGTATAAAACAAAGTCGCTTCCCGCTGTCTGTCCCTACCTGTGTATGCTTAGATCTTTAAAACTACGCAACGGATTTTGATGCGGTTTTTTTTAATAGATAGAGTGATTCAAGAGGAAGGTTTATATGTATAATACATGCATAATATAGTAGAGAAAACTGATAATTTTAGAGGTTTGTAATGTAATGTCGTAAACCGTACGAAGCCGGGGCGGGTCGCTAGTGAAATTATAAATTCCAAAATTATTACAAGATGACTTTGCTGCAACTGAGACCACTTTTGGAAATGGCTAAATGCGAAAAAATGTCTCAACCGATCGAATAGATATCTACATAGGGTGTGTGTGTATATATACGTATATGGGACAATCCGTGTTGCCCGAATCAGAGCTACCACCAAAATTAGAAGCAACTTAAAAAAATCACCAAAGGCTCATTTTAAAGCTTAGAGCGTCTACTTTCAAAATTCCAAGTGCGCCTTTGAAAAATCCAATATAGCGGCTCCAATATAGCGGCCTGAAACCGGAAAATAATCGAGTGTTCAGCAAAAAAGCTTGTAAAAATAAAAATTCGCAACCGATCGGGTCGTTTTTTGGTTCAGGTTGTAGATGGATGCCCCTAAAAATCAGAATTTTTGAAAACTAAGTGATTTTCACCAAATTTGGGATATGGGGGTTTTTGTGATCGCTGATCACGAATACAAGGTCAGATTTATCAAATTCAAGATGACGATTTCAATATGGCGGACGTATTTCTTAAAAATCAACCGATTGGCACCAAATTTGGCATACGGTAGTTTTGGGGGGTCGCTGATTACGAATTTTAGGATTTCAGGATAAAAAAATTTAAAATTCGAGATGGTGGACCGAATATGGCGGAAACTCAATAATTGAAAATCGAACTTCCAATTCGTAACTGGTGACCCCAAATTTCCCTGTATAATAAATTTGGTACAAATCGGTTGATTATCGAAAATTTCATCCGCCATCTTGAGTTTGGAAAATCTGACCTCGGATTCATGATCAGTGATCAGTGATCACTAAAGCCGGCAGATCCGGGCGCGGACTATAACTATACGCGTCATACTACTTACTACTTGTATGTGCAAAAACAAAATTCATGAAAACAACATGTTGCAATTTAGAAAGAGATGTGTTAAACTTACACTGTTATTTATTATCACCAATATCCCCGTATACCAGATTTGGTGCAAATCGCTTAATTTTCAAAAAAATCGGCCACCGTATTGGATTTTTGACCGCCATATTGGATCCGCTATGTTCTATTTTGTCAACCTACCACGCCGGCTTTTTAGGGACATTCATCAGCTACAATGTAAGCAAAAGAACGAATTTTTATTTTTACAAGCTTTTTTTGCTGGACACTTCAATTATATTTTCCGGCTTCCGGCCGTCATAATAGATTTTTCAAAGATGCACTCGGTCTTTGAAAGTAGAAGCTCTAAGTTTTAAAATGAGCCCTTAGTCGATTTTTTTTGGTTGGGTTTCTAATTTTGGGTAGCTCTTTGGTTGCTTCTAATTGACGCGGATTATCCCTTACGTTAACCATCTGTTTAGATTTTTTAAATGTTTAAGGGATTAATATACACAATTAGACGCATGAAATTTAGCTTGTCATATTTTTTTTTGAGGTGGAAATATGTGAGCTTTTTCAAAATTTACACATTATTTACTACAAGCATTTTTTTTTTTTGGAAAAGTGTAAAATGGCGGAGTTGCGACATAGTTCTAAAAATAAAGCATTTTTAATAGCAAATACTTGTAGTTTCTATTTGAACATAAGGTAAATTAAAAATATTGAATATCAATGAAATGGCAGCCAAAAATATAAAAATAATAACTTTTTCGCAATATTTTTTCAATAAAAAGTTTGACTCGACTAGATTATTATTGCTAATCAATTACCATCAGATCAAACACATCTACCACCTATAAAAAAATAACATTTCCCACTCTTTATTGAATGTATTTCGACTATATCATTTCTGACAAAAAATAACTAACTCTTTTAATCTGAAAATGTCTAATTTTTGGCGGAGGGCCGGTCACATTGGTAAATATAATTTAGATGAACATTGGCATATTTCTCAACATTGAACTAGAGGCGTTGAAAGCACAAATATACTTTTTAAAATTCCATTTTTCACAATGAATTTAAAATAGTAAGGAATACCATAAAATGAGCTACAGAAAACAACTTAATTAATGTATTAATGTCAAATTAAATATGTTTCTGATTCTTTGAAACTAATAATATATCCATACATGTCATTTAGTTTGCATCAGTTCGTTGTATTTCTTGCTTAAATATCCTCCTTGGCTTCAAAATTTCAACTTGAAGAGTAGGAATAAAAAATATTTTACTATATAAATTTTATTTAAATGATTACGATTTTTTTCTCCAACAGCGCCGCTATGTAGACTAAAACTTTATCAGTAGATCATGTCTCGTGTGACAAATAATACTGCTTATTTGAATGCCTCTTGTGTAGAAGAGAGCTTACACTTACAATGAAATTGTGTATCGCGATCTCATCAACCAAAACAAACTAACCAAAATTTAATAAAAAATGCCATGTTCAAATATAATAATTAATTATACGTATTTTAATCTATACAGCAGAATTCCACAAGTCCAACTCATATATCAACGCATTTTGTACATGACAGAGCACTTGCAGTGGGCAATCACTAACTCGAATATGCAGTCATACGTAACCGAAACTGTGAAGCTATGGAGTACTAGAATAAAATGCACAAATTCAAATAAATTAGTCTAGGATAGCGCGTCAAAAAATGCATGACTCCTAACTGTCTGCCGTGTGGTAAATGAGATCCCTAGTTGATGTGGAGCATTTTTTCTCATATCACGTATATATGGCAAATCGGCCATTTTCGAGACAGAGGGGGTGTGGAAATCTGGAAAAAAAGTGGACCCTAACCGTCTGGAAGCAACGGTAAGTCAAAGTATCCATTTTTTATAAACCGGGAAAAATAGTGGCAGACAAAACTTCACGGCGGTGTCGGAGGGGGTGAGGTTGACAAAAACCGGAAAAAAGTGGATCCTAACTGGATCTACCAAAGTGCAATTTTCTTGTTCCAACATGCACTTACTGCTGGCAGACATTTTCCCCCTCCCCTCCCCCCATAACCACCCAAGAAGGGGTAACATGGAAATGATTAAAGTCGATAAACATTATTTCTATCGGTTTGAATACTCAATTTTCACGTTTCACTTCATAATTAAAATATATTTTATTATACTATTTTATAGCAGTATTGAGAAATGTTTCCATGTTGGATTGCAAATTACCGTCATACTACCAGTCTGCGATGTCTGACACCATTTTTCCATAAAAGTGCGTGTTGGAAGTTAGGATCCACGTTTTTCCGGTTTTCTTCAACCCTACCCCCTCCAACACCGCCATGAAGTTTTGTCTGCCACTATTTTTCCCGGTTTATAAAAAATGGATACTTTGACTTACCGTTGCTTCTAGACGGTTATGGTCCACTTTTTTCCCAGATTTACACCCAGTTTTACACCATTTACACAGTAAATACTTTCTTATTCTAAATGAGGGAAGAAAGGATATACTGTGCCACAGACGAGTGCTACATTTATTTCCTAGAGAGGAAAGTAGGAATGCTTTCACTTTATAAAATTACACTTATTACACGAAGTCCCGGTATAAAATTACACTTTATTTACTACATTTTAACTACTTAATTTGCCGCACACATCAAATGCCTGTAGAAATATTATTTTTTGAGCTTAAAAATTCAGTAAAAAATTAACTTTTACGGTTCTTTTGTAAAGTTTCAGGTCGTACAGTCAAAAATTGTACAAAAAGTAAAGGTATGTCAAACTTATTGACATACCTTGTTTTATAATGGAACACTATATATTTTTAGCCACTTAATATAAGTTTTTATCATAATCATAATAATACGGAATAATTTTATTTTTATTAATCTATGTCAGATTGTTAAAAACATTAAAACTTCATTATACGGCAATCTTTAGTAGCATAGCAGATAGCTGAGCTTATCGTTACATGTTACTATCATCATCAGTTATTATCGATATGTTGCTATTATGTAAAACAAGTGAATGATAACACCATTTATATGATAATACATATATTTATAGCAATATTATAAACAAAATGTGGCATAAGTGGCTTAAAACGATTGGTTACAAATTTTCAAAAAATCGAAATTTTTTTTACGGATTTTACTAATAAATATCTTCTAAAACATGATACAAAAGGTTTTAGCGAGCTTTCTTAATTCAAAAATTATTTTTAAGCCTATACAGTGAGACTCTGTGAGAAAGCATGCGACGCTCGGCTGTGTTTCGATAATCTCGATCTCTTTCTATAACATACTCTAACTTTCTATAACATCTCGCTTGTTATTACACAACGTGTTAGTCTATAAGCAACGTATATTTTCCTTAACAAAAATTTAAACGCGATTTTCTAGAAACCATGTTTTTTTTTATGGTTGCGGGCACGATTTAAGAAAAAACTACTTGACCAAATGCTCTGAATTTTTAATATGTTATTGAATACATTTATGGCTATCGCATGAACTAGAATCGTTTTGATTGGTAAACAATTTTCCGATTTTCCACCCTCAAAAATTGTTTTTTTCGAAAAATGGCCGCCATTTTAATATTTTTTGATGAACAACAAATATTCTAGTTCATGCTATAGCCACTTCAACAAGGAATAATTTGCCATTTTTTATTTTCCTTTTCAGATCATCCAGTCGCCCAAAATCATGCCCGCTGCATGCATTTTTTGATGTTTTTTTTTAAATCCGCATGTCAAAAATATAATTTTTAAAAATCTAAAAAAATTATAATATTTAAACGTCAATAAACATACCTAAAAATTTTCAAAACGATATCTATTCTTTCTATGAAAAAAAAATGTTCCAAAACAATTTTTTTTTTGAAAATCGTAACCAAAAAAAGTAATTAATAAAAATGAAAGGAACATGGAAGGAAGTGGCATATATACATGATCATGATAAGAACTTCGATTCAAGTAGCTAAAAAATATACAAGGTGTTTCGTTAAAAAATGATACTAAACTATGATAAAAAACTATGATACGGTGAAAAACTTTGCAAAAAAACTGTACAAGCTAATTTTTGGCTAAATTTTATACCCAAAAAGTTATATATCTATTAGTTTATATAGCCATTTGAAAGTGAAACAAAATCAACACTGTAGACATACACAGTGTGTCCCATAAGTTTTAAGAGTGTGGCTATAAAATCGGTACTACTAGCGCCATCTGCATGAAATTTTGGGAACTGGTTACTACAACCTTCCTCTCCCTCAATACGAAGTTTCAAGTCCATCGAATCACATGCAGCTGCTCAGTAGCAGTTCATGTGGTAGTATCAAAGTGGTCACAGTCATAATGCCGAACGACGTAAAAGTTGCGATTAAATTTTGCTTTAAAGCCGGTAGAAGTGCTACGGAAACGTTCGAAATGTTAAAATTGGCTTATGGTGGATCTATTATGTCTCGCTGAAACGTTTTTCAAAAATCAAAAATTAAGATAATGTTGGTCATTTTTTTGACTCCAAAGACATCGTCCACAAAGAATTTGTTCCTAAGGTACTACTATGATGCTTCATTCTACAAAAGGGGTGGCCTCCACCGAATTGTGGAGAGATGTTATTTTTTCCTCTTCATAACGAGTAGCGCATACCGCGGCGATTGACACTCAATTTTTGGCCAAAAAATGGTTTCTGTGCTCAGCCACCCACTGTACTCGCCTGATTTGAGTCCCCGTATTTCCTGATGCCCAAATTAAAGATGGACTTGAAAGTGAACCATTTTGCGTCAATAGACGAGAAGCCGTAACAACGAAGTTAAACAGCATTTCAAAAGAGTTTTCGAAAGGCATGAAGGTTTTTTATAGCCACAGTCTTAAAACTTATAGGACACAATATGTACGAGGTACATAAATTAAGTTAAAATTCTTATTTCGCAGTATGACAGGAAAAACGAACGATTACGGAATATTTTTTAAAAACAATGCATTAATCAAAAAATAGCAATTAAAAGCGACATAGAATTACAAAGAGCCTCTGTAAAAAAACATCACCAACTTAAAAAAATCAAATCAGTTGAGGTGGTTCAGGGAATTTTAGTCTATTAAAACCTTTGTTATTAATAGACAGTGATGAAACATCTCCTAAAAACCATAATTTAGATGTTTTTTAGAGGATTTACTCTCAAGATTATGTATAAAAGAATGTAAAAGTCAAAGTAACCCTTTATTACATTTTTAGTTCATTTAAAATTTTAATGAGCGAAATGAACAAAAGACAGTTGCGAAATGTTAATTAAGACGCGCTACCAAACACAGATCCTTGAGAAGCGCTCATAATGCACACATCTAGAAAAGGGTTTAATTATTATTTCCGCTACTCGCATAATTGTTAAATGGGACATAATTAGGGTTCCAAAGGGACATCTCGGTGAAACGAGATAGGAAAAAATTAAATCAGAAAAATCTACCACGTAAAACTCTTTGCATGTACATATATTTTATAAAATTCTAGAATTACTTCCACATCCACGTAGTGGAGTGGAAGTATAATATTTTATAATATGCCTGAGATGAAAAGTTATAAATACAGTGTGGCCCGAAATACACAGTACTAAACTTATAATTCTTTGATTTAAGTAGATATTATTTAGATAAATATAAGTACAAAATTTTGATTTAGATAAAATAAGTATATACTATTTAGATTTTATTACATCTAGTTGTCTCAGTCCTGCGACAAAGTAAAGAAACTGTAAAGAAACTTCTTGAACCTCATCGGGCCTGGCAGATCCCCGAAATCGGTTTTTGCTACGATTTACATGACCCGACAAATGAAAATGTGCTTCGTCTGAAAACCACACATTTTTCAAAATTCATAGGATTTTCGTACTGAATCACTTAGCAATAATATAATATTATTGAGTGAAATACTTAGTTGAGTGAAATACTTTCTTGCAAAGTAAAGCGGATTGGTTTCAACTGGTGCAAACTGGTGGCAAGTTTCTTTTCACCGTTAAAAACACATACATATTTCTTGACCTTTATATAACGTCAGCCCCCGGTATGTGACGGCACCGATATCCTAGGTAACCAAAGCTTTAGAAGTTGTTGGAATTAGGACAGTATAACACACTTTTATCTGCAGCAGGTGTTTCATTCTTGAATACCTACAATTTAATTTGAGGTTTTCTATTAAATAGAGAAAGTCCTGATAACAGATGCAACCAATGTATTTCAAAAACAGATTGAATTGATCACACTGTGCTTTCGAGATGTTAGAGATAAATTCATAAAATCGTGTTTTATTAGTCACACGGATTTTTTTCGGAAAATCGTTAGCACTCGTCAAAAGTTACATACGAATTATCGTTCTTTGGTATGGGTCTTGAATTTTTGCAACCACTTGTCAAAAGCCTATGACATCGATATGTTTTTAACGACAATCTGGAGAAATAACGGAACGAAAGGGCTTTTTTTTCACGTACAGTAAGGCAAATATCGAGGTATGTATGTATTGAAAGAAAATTAACAAAAGCAAGTTATTTAAATCTTCAAACTATACACCGTTGACAGATTGACAACTCGCCAGATCTTCAACAAAATGTTGTTGAACATTACCAATAATTCACTGTTGGACGTGTGCGTCTTATTTCTTGACGAATTCTTACCAATAAATCATCCAAACTCATGGGCTGAATTAAGCATGCCTTACTTTTTAAAGTACCCCCACAAAAAATAATCTAGGGGTGTCGGATCTGGCGATCGGGCTTGCTCTCAATTCGTCCTCTTCTTTCTATCCTACGATTTGGAGCGCCATCAAAATATAATCAAACATGGTGAGTATAATAGTAAATATCAACTGCTCATCAAGATTAGCGTAACACTTTTTAGATGAACGTCATTTACGTTCTATTCGGGATAGAGGCCTGCAGTTTATAAATTCGGTACTCTGTAGGGTTGATTTTGTCCCGAAGTTGCTACGCTGTGGCTTAGAGGACTCGTCATCTACACCCCAAAAACCAACCCCATGTCAAAATTTAAATTCACAAGATTCTGACGGCAATTCAACGACAGGATGGGCTGAGAAGGACGCTGACAACTCAATCACCCCTCCAGGTATCTTCAGGAAGGCTTTCTGAGTGACCCCCATCACTCCCCACAGCGGCTAATTTGCAGGAGGTGGGTTAGTGGTGAAATTTCACTTTTGGCGCTGAACCGGCCAACCGCATTGGGTCCAGTCAACCTCAACAACATTGAAATGATACCAGGACATTTGACACCAAATGACACCCCACACTGCCTCGAACAGCGGCGGGAGGAAGGACAGGGGGTTTGTAAATGGATGGTCTGGAGAGATGCTCGAATTATTAAAGAGTCAAAGCAAGCTGTGGACTCTCAAATCAATTTATTAGGCAGTATTAGGATCAATGGAATCGCCCAACAAAAGTCTGATCATATAAACCCAGCGATACTGTAAAAGGGTGGCTCACAGGGGCTGAAAAAGTATTGCGGGAATGGCACAGCACCCAAACGCTCAAGACTTGTTGGGGAGGTCTCAATGTGTGTCGGGATAGGGTTTTACCGCACCCTCCCCCAAATTATTCTTCTTCTTCAAAAACGAGTTGTTAAAAGAACTCAAATTTCAACCAAGTCATAGTAGAAGATATTTTTTAACATACCAAAATAGAAAACCTTCGAGAAACGGAATATTCCCCTGATACTGACCTTGATTTCTAATAACTATTTACCTTAAATTTGCAAATTCGCCGGCTAGACGAACGTCTGAGACGAGCAACAGTTCTTGGAAAGTAGTTCTCTCTCCTCCAGACATTCTACAAGGGTAAACATTTTAGAAACTCTCAGTCTATTGAGGAAAGTCGCGTCGGGCTTTTAATAACTAATTGTCGTCGCCTCAGTGTTATCCGTGAGTAATTCGGGCGTCTTGAAAGTTCTCCGTAAATGAGTTTGCGACTCGGCGACGGAATAGCTTAACACCCGAATTTATGAGGCTGCCAGCTGGAATGATGTTTCCCACCACGCACACTGTTGCCTAATACCTAACTTTTGCTGAAGCGTCAAAAGTTTCAACTTTTTCGTCAGCTGTATTTAAGGACACTGATACAGTGATAGGGAGATCATAAAAAACGAAGAAGCTATAATCTATACAAGTATACGTATGTAGAAAATAAAATATAATGAAGGAGAGCAAAGAGAGAAGAAAACAATAAGTTGTATTTTATAGTTATATCGTGGGTTTATTGCGAAACTGCATTAAGTCCCAAAAAGTAACTGTCGAAATACTGAACATTAGAAGTTGTTTGACACATGAAAATCTCAGCAACTTGCTGGTATACCTACATATGCACATACGATTTATATATATTACGATTTTTTTCCTTCCGCACATTTACCATTTTATTATGATGAACTAGCGACCCGCCCCGGCTTCGCACGGTTTACGACATCACATTAGAAACCTCTAAAATTATCAGTGTTTCTCTACTATATTACGCATGTATTATACACATAAACATTCCTCTTGAATCACTCTATCTATTAATAAAAACACATCAAAATCCGTTGCGTAGTTTTAAAGATCTAAGCATACATAGGTAGGGACAGACAGCGGGAAGCGACTTTGTTTTATACTATGTTATAATTAGCTATGGGGGACTGCTCAAATACATACGAATGGAAGCAATCATATCACATGCTACGCGAGTTCAGGGCCGTAGCTAGGGGAGGGATGGAGGGATAAAAATAACCATAGACACGTTTCAAAATGAAAATAAGATTCAAATTGTTTCCCTAAAATGGATTAAATAATATTTATGAATATAATTTTTTATAAATTAAATTATTTACATATTAATTATTCTATATTTTTTCGAGGGAATGAAGAAAGAAAAGGTTTATTTCAAAGTGTTTGAATCATAATATATAGTTAAATCCCCTTCTTCCTAACTACTATATCTTAGATTTTAAAAGGTTGTGGGTTTTTTATAGATAGAGTGTTCAAGAGGAAGGTTATTTTAATGATATTAGAGGGAAATTTAAGGTTTCTATTATGTAATAATTTATAATTATGAACCCGACGAGATAGAAAAATAATTAATTACTAAAAAGGCTACAAAAAAGTGGGGTATCTATCTCTTGGGGATAACCCACAATAATTTTTTTATACTTTACTTTTTACGAGAAATATGTTATTTACGAAGCGATTTTAAGCAATAACATTAATCATCAATTAGGTATAAAACATATTTAATATAGTAATATGGCACAGGTAATTTAAATTAATATTTTCGAAGATATAAGATTTAAAATACAGGGGCGGTCCGGCGACGCGTGCCAAAATGCGCGTCGAAGGCCGGTTTTTTTAAATAGGAGTGATTCAAGAGGAAGGTTGATGTATAATACTCAATATAGTAGAGAAACAGTTTAGAGGTTTCTAATTGATGTCGTAAACGTGCAAGCGGGGCGGGTCGCTAGTACTAAAAGTATCAATTAAAAAGCTATGTTCATGTTCCTCAAAATGCAAAATAATATCACCAGAAATACAAATAAAATAATTCAGGATGGCGGAAACGTTCGTAAATCTATCCGGATTTCAATAATCTGATGTTCCTTGGTTTACAAATGGAAATGAACCGGGACAAAAACAAAGAGAAAAATAGCATAGGTGTACGCTGTTAAAAATGGAACTGAAAGTTCTAACTGTGATTACCTAAAAACCTAGATGCAGCCCTTTTACTGACGCTACTTGAATATCCTGATGGCAAATAAAATTGACCTTACTCTTGAAAAATAGTACTTGAAAAATAAGGAAGATAAAGACAGATTCTAGAAGTTCTATTTCGACAGATAAGTATCAGAGACACGTATAAATTGTTTGCAACAGTGGCAACATTTGGATGCAGCACTGCTCAATGTGAATCTACTTTTTCAACATTAACTGCCATCAATAGACCACAAAGGATGTCAATGACTCACGAAAGAATGGCAAGTTGGTGTTTCTTGCTGTGCGGAAAAAAGAGTTTATCGACAAAGTTTTAAGAAATCCACAATATGGAAATCGAAACTCAACTCTATTGAATTTTTTAACTCGTTTTGTTTAATAAAGACTGGTGGTTATTTGTTTTATAGTTCATTTTCTAAAGCCTGATGTGCAATTTCTTCATAGTTGTTATTTTGGTCTTTACGTATGATCAGTACGATATCTTTAAGTTGTTATTTAAATTGTTAATTCATAATAGTTAGTTTCTTGTTTTTACAATAATAAAAAAATATTGTTGTGTTTATAAATCACATGCTATATTATTTTTTCTAAAAAATCATACAAAAAAATCAATGCACATTTTCAAATTTGTGATGCCCTACCTAAAATTTGGTTCTAGCTACGGTCGTGCGCGAGTTGTCTATATGTTGCGTTGTCGTGTGCTAACTTTAATCATAATTTAACCCTGCTGTCCTGTTGGCGTCTATTTAACCCGAAATCATTTTTTTTTTCATTGGATAACTTGTTTCACAACTCAAGTACGTTATTTTAACTAAGACACTTTTTACGATATTTTGTTCCTTCTTTTTAAATTTTTAATTGTTACAAACATACGTAATATTCGAATCAATAGGAACCGACGAAATTAAAATTATATTTTAATAGTGCCAATTAGAGATTAATAACATTTCATTAAAAAACAAACTTTCAGGGTTGGGAAGAGTTATTGCCTTATACAGTGTTTGCCATAAAGTTGGAACCATATGGGATTTTTTTTAATATTAGGGTTTGATAAAAACTTTTGGTGACAATCACTTCTGCTTCCAAAATAACTTAAAATGCAACAATTCAAAGTTGACATCTAACATCTGGCAGCTGTCAAATTTGTAATTTTCCAAAAAAATCTAGAAAATGGCCTAAATTGTTAATATTTCGAAAAATGTCACTAAGACATTATGTTCCTAATGACATCTTACGCCGATGGCAGACATTATACTGCTTTGAAGCGTTTTAAATGTTTTCAGATCAGTTAGTTACGGAAGTGAATTAAAAACTTCGAAAATATAGAGTTTTTTTGGATATCAAAATGTGGCCAAAAAACGGATTCATAGTTTTTTAATATTGGGGATATTAAAAAAAATCCCATATGGTTCCAACTTTATGGCGGACACTGTATAAGACAATAACTCTTCTTAACCCTGAAACTTTTTTTTAATGAAATGTTATTAATCTCTAATTGGAACTATTCAAATATAATTTTAATTTCGTCGGTAACAAAAATAACAGAATTTGGAAGGGTTATGTTAATTTTTTCTTAAAAGTCTTTTTTTTCACTTTGTCATATTGTAACTGATAGTATATAGTAAATAGCTAGTGGTAAATCTACCGAAGTAAAGTTTTTTTTTTAAATAGAGGTGCTTTTTTGAATAGTTTCGTAGACATTAAAGATAGGAAAAAATCAAATATTCTAACAGAGTGTTCAGATTTGGCATAGTTATGTAAAGTTTGGAAAGAAGCAACTCTAATTAGTAAAAAGTTTTTGAAAACGCAACGCAAGTAGGTCCATTTTGAGAGTTTTCTTTAAAAATCTGACAAGAACCGAGTGACCCAGTTCAAGCAGGTTATTTTTCATTAATTCAAAGTTAAATTTCGAACGATTTGATATTTTTTTTCAATAGGATGTTCACTTTATGAAGGACACTATAAATAAATTATACATACATATGAATACAAAAATGGCAGTGATAGTGCTACTAACCATCAGCGTTCATTCCGATACATTTGGTACGATGTTTTTTTGGATTATGACTTCGAGCGCCCATTGTTCGGATTGGCGGAGGATCGGACTAACGCATGTTCGGATTATCGAAGTTGTACTATATACAAAAAATCAATCAATTATAATGCAGAATAATTCTTCAATTTTGATTAAACATCGGGTGTCGCAGAATAGTGTTAACAGGTGATATCTCCGTTATTTGACAAGATACGAACGTGGAAGAAAACTGAATATGACACGAAAATCCCTAAAATTAAAACACCACATATTTTATATCACTATACTTGGAATGAAGTAGGGGGAGTCAATTTAGGTGTTTCGTTATAAAGGGTGCAATTTCAGAAAAAAAAAATACTTCTTAAGGTAGTGACTTCTTAACGGATATAAGGAGCAACACGAATTTTGAATTGTAATCAGATCTAGTTTTTCGTATCATTCGCAGTTGTTTTTTTGCTCACGTTCGTATCTTTTCAAATAACGGAGATATTTAATCTGTTAACGTCATTCTAGGACACCAGTATTTGGTATTAACAAAAATAATAACTGATTGAGTGTAATCAATTATGTTTAAGTTATTATTTTGATGTTTTTGTCCATTCTGATATCATAATTTTTTTATTTTCTTTCATGATCTAACGATAACCTTCCTTAAAAACATTTAAAAATGAAAGGAACTCTAAAAACATAATTTTGTTTTTTCGTGTGTTCGTTTTCAATAAATCGGACACTACTTAATTCGTTAATTAAAACGTGATTGGTTATAACTTAGGCCACTACTGTAGATGCTCTTCTAGAGACTGAAAACTCCTCAAACTGTGACTTACTCGATTTCGGCAGATGCGACGGGCCCGAATATCTAATGTCTCCCGAGACGGGGTCCTTCCGAGATCCTGGCATTTAGTTGGATTCGCCCGGGAAATGAATATTTGTAATTAGATGCGCAGTCCGGACGAACGTACCCCACGTACATTTAAATACCGTTTAGGGAAAGCGGTGCTTAACCAACAACGCCAATCTGATCCGGTCATCGATCAATGGTTTCCAATTCCAGAAGGCATGACGCCCTATCGATTTTACTATTATAATGGTATTAAGCCGCTTTTTATGTTTGTATATTCGGTGTGAAATTACAAAGCAATTTGACCAAACTATGTTTGTTGTAATAATTTCTGAAAAAGGCCGGCCATACATGTTTTGTTTTTAAAGCTTATCCGTACACACTGTATGTCCACTGATGGTAGGTACAAGGTGGTTTCGTGAAAATTTCCACTCCCCCTTTTCTCCGCTATTTTTAGAGATACAAATAAAAATTAATAGGGGTGCCTAATTTATTTGTTCTGAAATTTCAGAATATGCTATCAACAAAATAATTGAAAAATGTAGCAGCTATTTAATTTCTAGGAGAATGTTAACGCATATTTCACTGATATAAACAACAAAGAAACACAGATTTTTGTATTCTGTATTTTTTGATAACAAAAGGCTAACTATCTACAGGTAACTAAATATAAATTATTCCATATTGCTTAGTCTATTTTATTTTATTTAAATATTTTATTGTTTGTTAAAACTTTCAAATGGTGTGTATAGTGGTGTACTCTATAGGTGAGTTTAATATAAACTTTTTTCTATTAGAGCCGTCTTTGCCGAGTTATTCGCATATACGGAAAGCCAGGAATACATTTTTAATGTTTTATCTCTATAAAGGAATAACGGAGTTTGAAATGTGACGCGTGTCTTTTAGTAACAGAAGGGCGTCTTGGTGTAATATTTGTATTTTCCCTCTGCACCTGCATTAAGTTGAAACAAGCAACCTATATTGATTTTTGTGTCATCAAAATGCACTATATAGCACAGTTCTTTCAAAACTTTTTTACCTCTTTCTATTTTTTTTCGAATATGCAACCGTTATCAAAGAATAAAAATATATTTGTTTTATTGTCCTACTTAAACTGTGAATATAAATTCGTAAAAACGCATAGTAGGCACGTGTCACTTTAAGGTTTCTTTTAATAATTGCACTTTACGAAGTACTTGGCATTTTTCAAATGTAAGTTTGTAAATTAGTTCTATGTAGTTCAATTTATTTATCTGTGCTTTTGCAAAAATTTTAAAGAACACTAATGTTTGAACTACACACTATTAACGCGTCTGAACTATCCACAACTAACTTACTGACTTACAAATGCCAAATACTTTGTAAAGAACATTTAAAAGAAACATTGAAGTGACAGATGCCTACTATGCGTTTTAACAAATTTTTATTCACAGTTTAAGGACAATAAACGAGTATAATATTTTTCGAATCGTTATAATCGTTGCATATTCGAAAAATTTGCATATGTCGTGCATATTTTTGTAGTGTTAAGAATGAACCCATAAAAAAGATATCACAGAAAAATGAGTAGGGGTTGCTTGTTTCAACCCCATGCGGGTGCGGACGGAAAATAAAAATATTACCCCCAAGATGTCCTATTTGTAAAAAGTTATATACCAAACCTCAATTTCTTACGTTAAAACGTTATTTCGTTATTGAGATATAATATTAAAAATGGCTAACAAAAAATATTTTTTACTCGCCTGGTATATGCGAATAATTTTGCAGGGAGGACGCCCCCCCCCCTTAAAACCACCCGTGCAACACATCCTTTAAAAGTTTTAACATAATTATGTTAAAACCCTTTATAGTCAATGAATATTTCAAAAACCTGTAGAATGAACGACTTATGTTATATCACTGTAATCAGAAGAATAATCGGAATTCAATTAATAAAGATAATACAGGGAGAAAACAAATAAGTTTCCTTCATACAATTTTGTTTTTTCTTATCTCTAAAATTAACCAAAAAGAGGGGATACTACAGCGGCGTTATATGAAGATTATTAATGTTGTATGGTGATATAAATAATCATTAATCAATGTGTCAGTTGTCACTAATCAAGCAAGTGCGTCATCAATTTGTATTTGTTGAGAAATTAGAAAAAAATCGAAATTACGTTCTATACAAACTTAAATACAATTTCCACTAAATAGAAATATTACTTAATAACAGCGCGCGTTTCGTCTAACGCACTATATAATCAGGAGACGATTAAAACTTTTACTTAATATTAAGTTTCTCTGAGTTGTGTGTCTGTTTCTACAACGAAGGTTGCAATCTCACTCCAGTATCCGATAATTTCCTTAAAATGAAAATATACCAAAAAAGAACAATTAACACAAGTTGCTCGGAAAGAAGTTTTATTACCATATAGAAAAATCAACAACAGTTGAGGAGAAAAGCTAAGAGGAGAGAAATAAAAATTATAATATATTCGAAATTTCTCCAATAAGTAGATACAATGTAACATTTAGTGCAATAATAAAATAACTAGGCGAAATAATATTCAGAACAATAATATTTGTTGAAAAAAGCGTCAATATAAGGAAAATATAAACAGATACAGTAGACGATTCCCGAAATTATTAATGAGGAAGACCAAGACTAAAGTTTTACGGTATATCTAAGCATAAAATATAATATTAGAATACTTATTCATATTCGTTTAATTTTAAATTCTCTCAGTTAGAAACTTCAACTTAGACTTCTACGTATTTTCACAGTAACGAAAATTGGAGAAAATTGGACCGTCGCGTCGCAGCATGTTTCAGTTACACAGTGTGATAGAGACAAAAAAAAACTAAAAAGAAAACGGTAAAGAGAGAATCCTACGTGTACTTTATTCTGTTCCGAATTCAATTCGTATGATTGAATTCGAACGAATATCCTAAATTTGAAGCGATGTGCCTCGCAATTGGAACTATTGGCATGAACATCGACGTACGCTTGTGACTGCTTTAAATACATAGTTACATATATTCTTTCTGTGACGCAAACTTCACGAACTATTTTTTATTACATACATATAAAATATTTTCTTCATATTTTGCCTTACATAACAACCGGTTGCTAAATGAAAATTATTAAAATAATTTATTGCCCTTTTAACTTCGGTACAAGAGGAAAAATGGAACGTTCGCCGTAGAGACAAATTCACACTTGAACACTTTTCTCTTTCGCGTTTCGCCAACCATGTTGGCAGCAGCAGGAGATGATTAAGACTCTTAAAACTGAGCTTTAACCATATCCTGAGTATGCCAACATGCTTGGCGAAACACGCATTGGATGTAAAAAATTGTTCTTGTGTTAAGTGGAAAAGTGTTCAAGTGTGATTACAGTATACGAGTAACTTGAGTAATGAGACTGGACTTGGAAGGGCGGTAGGTTAACGTGTAATGCACCTTCAGTACAAGTTTTAACTTTGTTAGAGTCATTTGTTTGTTCTATGTTCTGTGTGTTTTTGTAAACCAGTTTTTTCTAGTGCGTTTTAAAAATAAGTGAAATTAATTTTGAGCAACGGTGTGCTATCAGGTTTTGCTTCAGACTTAGACACAGCGCAACTGATACTTTTGCAAAACTTCAACACATCTACGGAGATAGTGTTTTTTCAAGAGCGCAGGTTTTTCGGTGGTTTAAGGCATTCTCAGAAGGAAGAGAGTCGATTGAAGATGAACCGCGCAGCGGAAAGCTTCAAGAACCGATGAAAATGTCGATAGAATACAGGACCTTGTGCGTTCAGATCGTCGGTTGATGACGAGAATGATCGGGGAAGAGTTAAAATTGAGTCGCACCACTGTTCATCAGATTTTTACTAAGGAATTGGGCATGAGAAAAATCTGAACAAAAATGGTTCCAAAAAACATTTAGCAGGAACAAAAGGACATCAGAAGAGAAAAGTCTTTTGACTTTTTGAAATCGATTGAAAATGATCCCTATTTTATGGAACGTGTTTTTACTGGTGATGAGATTTGGGTGTTTGAGTAAAACACGGAAACCAAGCGCCAAATCATGGAATGGCACACTTCAAGCTCTCCAAGACCCAAAAAAGCAAGAATGAGCAAGTCAAAGATCAAATGCGTGCTGATTTGTTTTTTTTGATAGTCAGGGAATTGTCCACAAAGAGTTTGTGCCTCCAGTAAATGTGCCAAACAGTAAATCAACATTTTTAAAGAGAGGTTCTTGAAAAACCTCGAAAAAGGGTTATGCGTGTGAGACCAAGCATCAAGAACAACTGGATGTTGCATCACGACAATGCGCCTTGTCACACAGCAATTTCAGTAAACGAGTTTTTAGCCACATTCCTGTGGCTCCTCAGCCTCTTTATTCGCCTGACTTGAACTCTAGTGACTTTTTTCTCTTCCTAAGATTGAAAAATCACCTCACGAGACTTAGGATTTTAGACCATTCAAACAGCTGTAACCGACCAGCTGAAATCTATTCTAGTAGAGCTCCAGAACTGCTATGAGGAACCGTCTCCAGCGTCTCCGAATGGAAGAACCGTCTCCAGCGCTGTGTGGCTCAAGAAAATTATTTTGAAGGAGACAATACTGAATTGTAATTCTATTCGAACAAAAAAATTTAAAAAACCAGTCCCATTACTTAATTTATACACCTTGTAAACTCCGAAGTAAAATGAGTACAGCAACATCATCAAAAAAGAATAAATTCGTGTATATCGAGATATCAAGTTGAAATTTCATTAGATAAATTTCACACATAAATAAAATGCATTTATTAGAAATATACTTGATTTACTGTAACATATTTGCGTCAAACCAGATCTTGGATAGCGCTACTTCGCTTTTTATTAATACGCTTATATTTTGACTTGACCTGTTGACCTTTAACTTGACCTGTACACATTAGAAAAAATAATTAAATAATAATTACAGAAAATAATCTTCCATCTGTAAATTAATGTAAAGAAATTCATTGGTCAGAGGTCAGAGGAAAGGGTTATAGACACAATTACACCCTTCCCTTTGGTGAGCGGAACCACCGTGATATAAAGAGAGTTATTCCGCTCGATGCTCGGTCCCCAGAGCATTGTTTGCTTTCTAGCAGAGCGCACCGCGTGCAGGTGAGGTTGACATTTCGATGGTAGTATTATTAGATGTTAGTACGCACCCCGTACACCCCAATTTTAGCATAAACATCACAAGGATATATGTTTTTTTATTGTACCTGGATACACCTTTGATATTCCATTTTATATTCATTTTAATATACATTGAATTAATTAATTTGTCGTTTATTGCATTAAGTATTCATCACTTAAATAAATAATTCAATATTATTTTTTATAATAAAGCGTTTAAAATTAATTCAGTGAGAGCAGCACACACTTATTACTACTAGCCTTTTTGCATTATCACTCTGTTCATTTTCTCCCTAATCGTAAAGGTGGCGCACAGACTATCATTTATCCCTCTCCTCGTTTGCTCAAAGGGCCACGGGTTATATATCCCTCTCTAGCTGTTTGCGCTTAACTTTGGTGGGCATTCCCGTATTTTTTTGACTACGCGACTTCATACCACGGCAATTGTAGGGGTTTTCTTCACCGAACACGATATTTCAGTCCTGAGAAAGTTATAAAAGGATTTCATGTGAAAAGTGTGAAACATCCCGCAAACACGATGATCATTTCTCAAATATAAATTTGCATAGAAACCCATATCAGATATTCATGAGTTTTTGTGCATGGTTGCTGTGGTAACCGGGTAGATGTGATTAAATTAAAAATTTATATTATCGAATTCAATAACACCGTAAAAATACATCATCATAACCAAGAAGTCTAGAACTAAGGAGACCGAACTCGTTCGGTATCTAGGGATCAAATCTGTCCGCCTCCAGGAGGCGCTGTAAACAGTAATGTACTCGATGTCACGTGATGAGCGGCGGACCACATTTGAATGTTTTTCAAATTATCATAGAAAACCATGCTATGGTTTTATATGACATTTATCATTAAGCTGTCAAAGCTTACATGCCGTTTGGCTTTAGCAAAAATACATACAAAATAAATATGGTTCGAAAGTGCTGTGTTGCATTGTGTGATATAAGAAGCGGTACGAATAATCGGACGTTATTTCAAATTACTGATGTATGTATGAAACGAAATATTTTCCTTTGTTGTATTGTTAACGTTGAAGCACGTAACATGAAATATTTTGAGGGTCATTGTTCAGATAAGCCACTTTTTGACCACCAAAATGTGAAAGTAGTAGTCCCAAATCGTGCGCAAAGTAGTATTAGTCCCACAAGTTAACGGGAAAAGGGATCGGAAAAGGGAATAGGTGCTGGGTGGGTAAAATAATGCGTAAATAGTAATTTTTTCATTTCGCATGTATCTGTGAAATTTCCCTTGCTCTTTTAGACACGTATCTCTGTAAAGGTTTCACAATAATATTGCATTTCCACATTTACCTACCTATAATTTGCCTTACCCTTTTATACGAGTTCAGACTATTGCGCAGTACTGACCGTGAAAATTTATTAAAACATTACGCAATGACTTTGAGAAGCTTAATTTTTTGACGATGTTGACCTTTGACATGAAAAAATATCGAGCGTCTGTCAAATGTATTCGCACCACGGACACTGACACGGACTCTAACCTCTAACGCACACAGATTAGTACAGAACCACAGTATACGCATAGATATCTGTTTATATACCGTAGCAACCAGGGTACACTACTGTTTACAACGCCTCTGGAGGCGGACATATTCGAGCCCGTCGCGTTATACAGCGAAAAGCCGGAGTTCGGTCTCCTTAGTTCTAGTCTTCTTGATCATAACATAGTATAAAACAAAGTCGCTTCCCGCTGTCTGTCCCTTATGCATGCTTAGATCTTTAAAACTACGCAACGGATTTTGATGCGGTTTTTTTTTAATAGTGATTCAAGAGGAAGGTTTATATGTATAATACATGCATAATATAGTAGAGAAACACTGATAATTTTAGAGGTTTCTAATGTGATGTCGTAAATAAACACATTTTTTGCGCTTACATTGCAAACGCTGGCTGAACCCGACGAGATCAAAATAATGTACTACAATATTGTACAGCTTAAAAAGGTCTACAAAAAAATCCGCGATGGTATATGTCGATCTCTTGGGGATAACTCACAGTAATCATTTTTTATCATTTACTTTTTACGAGAAATATTGGCTTATTTACGAAGCGATTTTAAGCAATACAGTATTAATCCTTATCCAATTAGGTACCTTAAATACATTGTACATTTAATATAGATCAAAATGGTCCTTTACAGCATGTAATTTAAATGAATATTTTCGAAGATATTACAGATTTAAAATGCAGGGACATAGCGGTTGCGGCGGTACCGGCCGGCGGCGCGTGCCTATAAATATCGCATCGAAGGCCTGCGTTTTTTTTTTAATGGATAGAGTGATTCAAGAGGAAGGTTTATATGTATAATACATGCATAATATAGTAGAGAAACCATGATAATTTTAGAGGTTTCTAATGTGATGTCGTAAACCGTGCGAAGCCGGGGCGGGTCGCTAGTCTTATATAAACTGCTCGTCACAACACTTTTTAGATGAACGCGATTTGCGTTCTATTCGGGATAGAGACTTGCGGTTTGTAAATCTCGATAGCTTATCGGTTTGGTTGAATGCCCCGAAATGACTACACTGTGACTTCGGGTGAAAGGGTTCGCCCTCCACACCCGAGAATATGCACCACCGAGAAGCGACAATTGCCGGCGGTCCCTTTGATGTTTTATGGCTCAACTCGACATGACGTAAACCCAACCAAGTACACTGAGAGAAGTTCGCTTGATAGATGTACACTGAAAGAACTGTACGTAGGTCTGTACACTAAATGCTTTAAAAAAATGTAGAAAAAATAAAATTAGAAATATTTTAAATAATACAGGACTATAGCTAGGACCGATTTTTAGGACGTGCAAGTCAAGCTTTGGGTATGGCAAAATGAAATGAAAGGCTGTGTTCAGCGAACAGTCCGACCACGGTAGTCAGAGATTCAACGTCGAACAATTGGCTGTACGGGTTTTTCTACTTTGACAAATTACAGCACACATAACCTTAACGTAAAATAACTAAATAGGGACCATGAAGGCGAGGCTACACAAAAAAAGAAATTCGATAGCTGCCCTCATATATGAACTAGAATATTGTTCATGAAAAATTTAAAATTGCTTATAAATAAATGTAGTCAGAGTAGGTACAGAGTAGTAGGAACAGAGTTCCTTCGCTGAACGATCTCGACCACCGACGTTGCATTTCAAATTCCGACCAACTTTCCTAATCAGCTGATTGGACGGACCACTGAAGTATCTTTCTCGCTGAACGAATTCGACGAGTCCGACCATTCGCTGAACACAGCCAAAATTTCTACAATGAAAATCATACGGCTTTAGCGAGGAATTAATTTTCTATGGCGAGCAAACAAAATTCTAAGGCGGGCAATGCTACATGGTCATTTTTTAAGAGACTTGAAAACTCTCATCAAGGGACTAGAAAAGCACTAATAGCACTATTTGCACTAATAAGCATTTGTACAGAATAGTTTCTGTGGTGTATACAAATATAACACTTGTATTATATTCCCCTGTACCACAAGGATTTTTTAAGCATCTGAACATGCATATTTCTATAGCAAGGCTATCATCTTCAGCAGAGATCGTAGTTTTAGCAAGCAGAGGTGTCTTATCTGCAGTATCACGTTTCGCGATAGCAGCTTCCTGGAAGACTTTGTAGTCAGCATCACCAGACTTGATTTCTCACAAGCTGGCTTGCTGACAACGCATTCCCAATGTTATAAATACGAGTAGATTAGCATGTAAGAGTCAGTTAGAAAAGTAAAGTTAAAACGTATCTTTCATATAAAATATATATAGCGGTAGCAAACCGCTCTTAAGTCTAACTCAACCTAATAATTTGTACTTTTATACTTGATAGTAAAAAGTCTGTGTAGCTGCTTTTGATTTTTACTAATTCAATTTTATTATAATTTAAAAAGTCATGTGAAAAAGATCGTATTGAGAATTGGCAAGGCTAAATATCTATACAAATTGGGACAGGATACAAATGGCTAATTAAACCACGCCACCCCGTATACAATTCCAAGATGGCAACTGACAACAACACGACCTAGTTGGCGCATGCGCATACAAAAACGGTCAACGCGGGAAGCTTTGCTGTCGCTTCTCGGTGGTGTATTATTCTCGGCTCCACACACCAAAAGCTTACTCCATGTCAAAAAACTCTTTTTCAGACCCCGTGAGCCACCTTTACAGTTACGCTGTGTTTTGCATAATGGGACCTCTGTTAGGCGATTTTATTATTTCTAATCTTGCCTAATAAATTGGTCGTGGAGGGGTAGCTCAAGGAGTGCACAAGGATTTGTAGGGTCTATTGTTATTTAATAGGTAGGGTCTCATTTTAATTGAACTATGTACGTGATAGGTAGGTACCTACCTATTTATGTATATTGCAAACCCTAATTCTCACGTTTCGGCATGTAGCGTTTGTAGATTTGTGTACAGACGTGACAAACTTCTTGTCTAGCCTTCCTGGTAAAAACACCCGCATAATGGGTTTGGTTTTCCCAAACTGACCTGCGGTTGGGTTTTCCCCTAATTCAGTTTACAACTGTTTATTGGAGACTTGTTTCGGGAAACCTACCTATCTAACTAGGTCTGTGTCTAATTATTGGTTTAGGGGACTTTACTTTCCGTTTGGACAGTCAGTCTCCGTCAGTTCATCTTTACTGTTCACCGGCTCCAAACTAGTCTAAGCCGGTCTATCATATCTTGTAAATATGTAAATAAATAACTGTACATATAGCCGATTAAAGTGCTTTACTTACCACACCACCCATCGCCATAGGTTGAAGAGATGGGACCGCGACCAAACGGTGAGGACTTGTTGGGGAGGTCTTAATGTGTGCCAGGGTAGGGTTTTTTACCACCCCACACCCCCAGCGTCCTTATCATCCAGGTCTTTACATTTACATCCAGGTCTTTACATCCGCCAGAACCTTGTGAATTCCTATTTTTACATAGGGTTGGTTTTTGGGGTGTGGACGGCGAACCCTTTAAGCCACAGTGTAGCGACTTCAAAGCCATTACAACCAACCCTATAGGCTACCGAAATTTACAAACCGCAAGTCTCGATCCGAATGGAAAGCAAATGGCGTTCATCTAAAAATTGTTACGCTAATTTTGACGAGCAGTTTATTTTTCCCCATTTGCCAATTTCCCTACCCTGCAAAATGTTGCCCCTGGACGATGAATAGTTGTTTTCAAAATAATTTTTCCAGCTTAAAACATATCCGGGCTCAGAAATGCTCTATCATGTCAGGTTTTTGATATATTCTAACCTAAAAGTGCAAAAACACTGTTTTTTGAAATATTTGAGGTTATGTAGCACCGCGAATTTTTTTTCTCAAAAAACTATGTATGGAATCTTAAAGTACAAGTCTTCCTCTTTCAAACTTCTCTTTCACTCTTCCTCAATCAAAAAAAAAATTTTTCGCCGAGATATCGCATTTTGAAATTTTCATGTTTGTAATTTTCCGTATACCTGAAAACTCACTAGAGAACATGTGTATATGAAAACATTGTTTTTTTTTATTAAGAAACGTAAAAAATTTTTTTATCATAAAATCAATATTTTCTTATGTCAAAAGATCTGCTCGTTCAGAATCTTAGGTCAGATTTTCAAAATTGGAAGGTAAATTAAAATCTTCCTATCAATCCCCTATCTCACAAATCAAAATTTTTGAGACATTAGAAAATTACTTCGGAAACAACTATTCATTGTCCAGGGGCACACAATTTTCAAAATTTTGCAGGGTAGTTTTTTTCATAACATGATTCTTCACAATGTGATGATACTTTCTTCATATTATGAAGAAAGTTAAGGAACAGGGGATAATAGATATATTTTACGGTGCTACAGAACTTAAGAATATAAAATTCATTAAACCAATATCTACCCATTTTTAATTAAATCAATATTTGCCTCAGCAACCATGTAAAAAAACTCATTAATATCTTATTGAGTTTCTATGTAAATTTATACTTCAGAAATGATCATCAAACTGCCGTTCCCTTGACTTTCCGCCCAAGAGTTTAACTGTCGATGCTGAAATGTTTGTCACAAATTACCACAAGTTAATGCAGTGGATGTGTTAGCATCTACACCTCATTTATTATTCAACGATCTGGAAATCCTATCTACGAATAACGAGGAATGCACGCTAACATTAAACTCACAATGCGTTGGACTCAAGGGCTGGCTCTAGAGAAACGTGTTTCGTATGATAAAGTGAAACTATGTAAGTATATTGGAAGGAAGTAGTGGCTGTGAATTATAAGATATGCGAGAGTATAACAGTATTTATTTTAAACACTTTTAATCTGTAACTTCGAATCTAAACTACGTGAACAATAATGTAGAACTGCACTACTTAACGCAAATACTTATAAAATATTACGATGATATTAATAGAAAATTAAATTTAAAAAAAAGAAACCTAATGACTTTTTAAAGGTACAAATGGTAAATACATTCAGGGTATTTGCATCAATTATTTATTAATCTGGTGTTTAGTAACTCAGAATTTAAAGTGGCGTTGACATTAATTTCGCCATTAAATGGGGATAAAAAGGAAAGGGAGTAAAAAGGTTTAAAAGGAATATAAAACAACTAAATATAGGTCAGGACTCAAAAGAAGACTACATTTTTAAAGGTGGAAAAACAGAAAATTTTCAAAATGGATAAAAATAAGCATCACAGACTGTGCATATCAGATGATAATGTGTAAAACTGTATAGAATAGTAAGTAAACAGATGTACCTAATAGAACCATAGAAACACAAACGCATCACAAAAAACTGTCGAAGATTCTGTTACGAGAAATTTTCATTACAGTGAAATAGACCTTTTGGGTTGTGTGTCCTAATATAAGAAACATAACGCAAATACGCAAATTTACAAAAATTTGAAAGTCATGAGAACTCACAATAGATACGTACGTACGTAATATGTACGATCCAAAGAAGTGTAAATCATTACCTACTCCTCGATGATGATTTGCCAATCATAAAAGTGTTAAAATAGTAGGCATGTGCTGTGTTCGGCATATAACAAAGTTTCAAATCAACAAGCTTCAAATTAAACAAAAGGGAGATACGAACATTTTTATCCAATACTAAATTTGTTAATTGTATAATTTACATATGACGTCATAATGCAAAAAGCTTTTGTCACAGGCATGTAAAAAAATCAAATTAAGTTCCACTACAATAAATAGTTCACCGTTTCAGTAAAATTGCGTTTTTGTGAAATGTTTACAATTTTGGAAATACTGAAAATATTTCATAAGTAATAGTTTCCCCACCGCATATACCTTATCTCCCTGAAAAGTCTGGAAACGGAGTAACTGGTTAAATATTTTGGATTTAAAAAATAAAAAAATACGTATTCAGTATTTCAAAAAAAGTATCACTAAAATAAATGGTCCAATTGTTTCCGCGTTTTGTGAAATGATTATAATTTTGGAATTACTGAATTTATTTCACGTGTTCATTATTTTTAAAAAAGCTGTCCAGTGATACCAAAGTTATCTCCCGTCTCCCCACTCCTTGGGAATGGGGTGGGGGTAACGTTAAAATCCCAAATTGGAACCCCCAATTTTTTTGCAGATCTGGATTATCCAGGAAAAGCTACGCTTGTTTGACCAAGCATTAATGTAATTCTTGTTCACAGATGGCATTATAATCGATGAAAAGAGAAGTACGCATTGAAATGGTAGAACAGATCCAGATCCAGACAGTGGCGGTTGGTGATATTTCAGTTAGCCATATCTTGAAAACGACGCATGGGACCCACTTCACGTTTTAGGTGATGACTATACACCTCTTACAGAAATGATTTATAGTGAAAAAAACCTCTCCCTATATTTGTTTCTAGATTATGAAAAAAATATATACTGCAAATATTCCACAAAGCGTTATTGATATCCCAGGGTGTTTTTTTTTAATTTTTTCGCAAACTTTGCTGACAGTTTTTTCACTATAAATCCTTTCTGTAAAAGGTGTATAGTCATCACCTAAAAATGAAGTGGGTCCCATGCGTCGTTTTCAAGATATGGCTGAAATATCACCAACGGCCACTGGATCCAGATATACACTTTTAATCGAAAATAAACAAATACGTGTGTTGATTGATATGCAATGATACCAACTGACACATCTACCCCACCCCTAGAGGTGGAGCTGAATTTAAAACACTTCAATGAGAACTCTTAGTTTTTATTGCATAGTTGAACTTGCAGATTTTAATTGAAACAATTTTTATTTACACTAAACAAGTGAGTTAAGTACAAATGATGTATTGTTAATTTCATGTTGATGAAACGTAACAATGATGTGCCAAATACAAGTGAATAATGATGACAAATTGCACAATTTAGCAAATTTGAAAATTATTATAAAATATCAAATTTTCTGAGGTAGAGGCGACGAAAGGAGGAGGGACTGCATTTAGGCATAGAAATACCTCTATATAACCACGAAAAATTTTATTTTTGCGTTTACAACGCCATCTATCAGGAATAGAAAAACATTACTCCACTACAATGGGGGAGAACACCCGCCCTTTTGTTCCCAAAAAAAACCCTTTTTTTTTTTTTTCCTCCCCACTTCGAAACGTTCGTACCTCTCTTCGATTTTCATGGATCGTAGCGTTATCTGTGAAAGAAAATAACATTCAAGTTAAACTAATTATTTTTTTTCTGTAATATTCAAATCTACAATAAAAAATGGGAGATCCCTTCATTGAATTTTTAAATTGTCCCCACCCCGCTCTCAGGGGGTGAGGAAGGGGTGACAAATTTGATACCACTGGATAGCTTTTGTAAAAATATTGAACACTTGTTTTTTTTCACTTTGCAATTCAATATGTGTTTCTCGAGATATTCGAACGTTTCCAAACTTTTCGGACTCCCGGTAAATGAGTCATAAACTGGAATAATAATGACATTTTTACTGCAAATGCTTCCTATATAAATTATTTGAAATGGATATCCAGTATAAAAGAGATAAATTCAGACAGCTGAACACGTAACTACCGTTCTGCAATAAATTATGACTGAAAGCGGCAAATCAAAATTTATCATTTCGTTAAAATGGAAATTTTCCGTGGTCGGCGAACTCCGGGAAGCCTTTTACAAAAATGGTCGCTTCTCCGCAGGTCACGCCTTTTCACCACGGGATCAAAGAAAACACTTCGAAAGCGGTAAGAATCGATCGCACCAGTCCGAACTCCCTTATAGTTATTTTATTTATGAGGTACATAAAAAAAGGTAATATAAATCATGAGTCTGTGTTTGACTGCAGTAAAATATTGTTGCACGAAAATTTATAGACGTTTCTTTTGAAAAAAAAAAAAACGTTTTGTTAAAAAGAGATAATGGAGAGGAAACGTAGGCGGTGTTCATATTTTTTTCAGACTCCAACTACGGAGCAATTACTTGAGACGGCAAATAATTTTGGAAAAAAAACTCACATTTTACTATGGACGAGTCACACAGATGAAGTCACACGAGATGGAAGTTTTTAAAGTGAAGTGTTATCAGCAATTTTCTCTACAGTCATGATCAGTTTATTAACAACAGCATCGTCTATGAACATACAGTATCCGCCAATCATTCTGCACCAAATGAGATTTTTCTTAATAGCAAAACTTTTTTTATTTTTTGGAAAATGTTCTGCACTGCAAATTGTTCTATAAGTTTTTGTTTTTGAATTGAGATTACGAAGTTACTATGATAAAATACTGCTTTTTTTACAAAAAAACGTATTTTTCAAAATATTCATTTGCAAACAAAATCTGTAGAGCAATATCATCGACAGTTTTTAAAATTTTTGTTATGAAATATTTGGCTGTCGCTTGGTGAGAGGTCAAAGAAAGGAAAAACAAAAAAGTCGAAATTGTTATACAAAACTATTTTTGTTATTTTTAATTTTTCTGTTATTGAAATGAACTTGCATAATGGTAGACTTGCATAATAGAGTAACACATAAAAAAAAAAACGTATAAAAAACAAAAAATGCATTTTTGTAAATGTTTCTATGATATGATTATTTTCATGTTCATGTGATTGTTTCAAAGTTCTTCAAAGACTTAACCTCTTAACGCGATATAAACAATTTTTACGTGTGACGTTTTCCTAAGTGTTAAAAATTATGGTATTTTATGGCATGACGATGGACGTATATGGTAAATGGCAAATTGACAGGATTGATAGAACCAATCAGTATGATTTTTCCTTGGTTAAGATTGCTGCAGAGATGAATAGTGAAAATTATATTTTTAAATAAATAAATAAATAAATCACACCACAGATTGACATTCTCCGTCTAAGAGTCATTACAACTGTGCAGAGGGAGAATACACATGGAAAAGACGTAGGACACACAATCAAACCCTGTGACAGGTGCCAATTGCCACAGGCGGGATTCGAACCCGCGCGGATAATAGCTCTCGGAGTAATCGTCATCTACTCACCTGGCGCGTTACCCACTGAGCTATCGCTGCGGTTTTGAAAAAAAGTGCAAAAAAAATCCATTATGGTGCTTACTTTTCCGCAGACACTGTATATTTGATTTTCAAATGAATTCACTAACGTATGTTTTCCATAAATACTTTTACATCTACTACATTACATATACGAAGAATATCGATCAAAAAATTTATATTGCATCGCTCTAAAAAAGATCTAAAAAGTCGAGATTTTAAGTTTTATCTCTTACGAATACTCAGAAAGTATTACTGTGACTTCCAATCTTATGATATAAACTCCGATTTTAATGTTCACCTAGTGTTAGAAATAATTTAGACTATTAAAGCCTTTGACAATTATACGAGGTGTGGCTATTAAAAACCGAACTGATGCTGCTACCAGCGCGCTGCGAGCGTGTCGCGACAAGTTTGAACAGAACTGTATCTGGTAATACCTTCCCCACCCTAAGCTGGCTGGACAAGCCAGTGGGTCGCTCAGTTTGACTGTAGCAGTCATTTGAATTAGTCTAAGCACCAACGACGCGTCGTTTTGTTAAGTTGTTAAATGTTCAGATGGAGCAACGGGTTAATCTCAAGTTTCTTGTTAAACTGGGGAAAACTTTCGACCTTCCAGCACTGCTTTCAACAACGGAAAAATTGTATGGAGCGGTGTAGAGATCGGCAAGGGAAGTACATTGAAGGCGGAAAAGTTTCTACTGTAATTGGTAACGAATAAAAAGTGTTATGAAGCAATTCGGATATTTAATAACCACACCTCGTAATCTAACGGCAATATGATAATTTATAGTTTAACCAAAGAACATATATTACCCACATAAGTAATTTATTTTTGGAAGCCGGTTTTTTTCCAAATTTCGTGAAAAGAGGCAGTTGTACGATCACGATCATCTTCTAAAGTAAAAAGGTTTTATTTATTTACTACTGATTTACATTCAGCTTTATTTTACCAGATCATGACATTATAGGGAAATGGTGTAAGCTATTATTTCTAATATATCCCTGTCAAAAGGTAGTTATAAATAAAAGGTAGTATACAAATAATCCTAAACCCTTTACATCAACAGTTACATATCTCGAGGCGAAATACTAGAACCACTCACTACTGTTTTTAATATACTCACTGTTAATCTGCATAAATCTTAGGTAAATTTTGAAAATCACTTTTATAGGATGCTGAATTTACTTTCGATTTCATCCATGTCAGTTAGACAGTGAATCAAATCATAAATTTAATCAATCAGTGCGCTGAAAGACATACATTGCTTTTAGACATGCATTGCAGACCTGCATTGCCTTTAAATCTTCCTTAGATTTATTGTATTATTCAAAATAATAATTGCTATTTAAAATTCAGTGTGCGCAAAAATAAAAAACTTTGTGCCATTTCCCAATTTGCAAAAATTTTGGACATTCTCAATATATCTGTCCAATCTGCCTTATTGTAAATCTAATTTTGAACAACAAATTATATGAACAACTTGTTATATCCACTTATAGTTATTGTAGAAATTTGTAGTTGACTAATTTGTCGCATGTGGAATCCAGAAAATATTAAATAATAACTATTACATGTTTTAACCTGCATAGATATCATGCATCCAATCAAATTAGTTGTTTAAATCGTCTAACATGTCAAATCGTAGGCTCCTACATAAATCTGATTACTTTAATAAAGTTATTAGAAGCAGTTTTCCTCAATATATGTCTGGAATTATGTGCCTACCTCATAAAATTCATATATCTTGGCAATCAGCTGCAAAATGTTCGGTATTAATTTTCGTATCAAATTACCTATATCTACAACAAAATTTTTACTAAACAGACAAGCTTTTTATATCAAAAGTTACAACTTGTTGCCACATGCACATTTTTTTTACTTTCAATGAGAAATCCCATAGCTGCCTGCCTATGTTACTTTCTCGTCTTTCCACGATGTTTTCCCAGTCACTTGAACACAGTACACCTCTAACAAATGTAGCCTGTTATCATAACATAGTATAAAACAAAGTCGCTTCCCGCTGTCTGTCTGTCCCTATGTATGCTTAGATCTTTAAAACTACGCAACGGATTTTGATGCGTTTTTTTTAATAGATAGAGTGATTCAAGAGGAAAGTTTATATAATACATGCATAATATAGTAGAGAAACACTGATAATTTTAGAGGTTTCTAATGTGATGTCGTAAACACCGTGCGAAGCCGGGGCGGGTCGCTAGTTATCTATAATACATTGTTCATATTTCTTGCAAAATCATTAATTTAAAATCCCGACAACGATCACACAAATATTGTGTTCATCCTTTTATAGGTCAGGTTTCGGGGATATTTTATTTGAGAATAGGTATAGGGTCTTTTTTCCAGGGCATTTAACAAAAAAAATACCCTTATCTCTTTTCCTATGGTTTTTTGCGCTAACTTCCCTCTATTTATATGTATATGAACACTGTTTCGATTCCATCCACGTAATCTCATATAATCTTATTCAGTTGATCTCATACGAACCCTTGTACACGCAATGTAATATTTATGTCGCATAATTTTTGAGAGCGGCTTCGGAACCATTATCACATTGAGTATCGGGTTGTAAAAATAAATGAGCTACTGTGCTGTAGTCATGGACGCATCGATAGGACTTAACCCCATATAAAAATAGATGTGAGATTATGTGTTGCCTGGGTTCTAACTTTTAATTGGTCAATCCAACCGGTTGTAAGCGAAAAATCGGATGTATTGAACCATAGTTTAAAGTAAAACGTACCTAGACTTTTTCTCAGTTCATTTTTAAAGTTCAAAATTTTGGAAATATATTAATATTTTTGTAATACTAAATAAAACCGTTTAAAATCTACTTTACAAATCTGTGAATCAAAACACTTGTTGTTAATGAACAATTAGTGTTTGTATACAGGGTGATCGTATGTTGTTTGTATATCGCAGCGACTCAGTGGGATAAAGCACCAGGTGGGAGAGTTATTACTCCAAGAGTTATTATCCGCGCGGGTTATTATTTTACATTAAAATGTAAAGAAACATATGGGGCATTCTATTTAAGAAATTCAAATTTGGATGGTTTGATGTTGCGCGAAATATGTATTTCTATTTTAAATATATGTATGTAGGTCGAAACTAAATGCAAATGTTTGCACCTTTCTTAAGATAAACTGAATAAATCAATACTCTACCCTGTACATAATTCAGCAATAATAAAAGCAGTATTCTAAAGCTTTATGATTCTGTTAACCACATTCCCAACACCGATACTTTACTTTCTAAAATGATCGCAACACATAGTTTCAAATAATGTTGTGGTGCTAATGAACAGGATTTCAAAAAACTCGCGTAGAATCGAAATGTGCAATAAAAATGACGCTAATAAATTTGAAATAAGGAAGTTGACGCCGATTTCCGGTATATCAGGAAGTATAGTGTTCTTGGAAGTAGCTTCATCGAGTCGGTCATTAATTGAAGACCGAATTGTCTAAAATCAGTAGTTTCTACAAGCCCTAATACTTTTAACGAATGGTTTCGATTAATCACCCTAGATGAACTGAAACTTTTGCAAAGATCATAAAAGGAATAGTTCCATTTTAGCTATGAGAATAAAGAACGAAATTTTACACTATTCAAAAAAATTTTTTGGTAATTTTTTAAAGGCTATATCAATGAAAAATGGTCGTACCTAGATTCTAAAATAAAACATTTTGAAGCCTGAAGTTTCTAGTTTTGGGATCTTTTGACAAAATATTTTTGTTACCTGCGGTTATCACGCAATACTAAGAAATAGCGCGAAAAAAAATTATTTTTTTTTTGGTCCACGGACTTGGGGCATTTTTTTAAATTAAATCAATGCATGGGCCGGATAGCTTTTATTTAGCTTCAATTTGCATTTTTTATAATCTATTTACGTCAATTTGTCGCATAAATAACTTTTTTTATACTTAGACCTTTAATGAAAAAGGATTTTAACGTAAAAAAATAATCAAGTAATAGTTAATTACGTTTTTGTAAAGTTCATTTTTTTCTAAATTTTTTATGTAACTTTTTTTCTTTGAATTCTTGTACAACTTTTTAATTGTTTTGAACAACAATTTTTAAGCTTCGCAGAAAATATCGAAAATTAATTGCATGGATGTTCGTAGATCGACTGTTGAGTACAACTTGAGGGTATCAACTTTTAACGAATGCAACTAATGTAAATGAGATGAGTAAAATTAGGGTATGTATGCAAAGGCTGAATGGTGTCAAAAATTAGTCAGTATTGCTTCTTTAATTTTTTTCCAAACTAAAAAATATCAATTTTTTGAAATTTTTGGAAACAAAAGTATTCTTCAAATTTAACAAATAACTATTCAGAAGTGTAAAAAAAAGTTGAAAAAACACTGTTTTTTTCTCATTTTGATGAATATTACACAATGGTGAGAAACAATAAACTTGTTCCTTTAATTCTTTTGTAAAACTTTGTTTAATAGGTCCAAGGTTGGACGATTCGATGGATCAATTTAAAAATTTACAGGGCTATTTGGGGTACATTAAGCTGTAAAAAAACTTTTCACTTTCTCTCCATCAATATTTGGGAATACGCGGTAGATTTACTAATAAAACGAAAAATGTTACTTTTTCTCTTTTCTGTAAATCAATGTTGAAGGTGAAAAAAAAGTTGAGGGTGAAAGGATCCTTTTTCATTAAAAGTAGGATATTTCAGCGACAAATTTACGTAGAGATTATAAAAAATGCAAATTGAAGCTAAATAAACAAGCCAGCTGGCCGCCCATGCATTGATTTAATTGAAAAAAAAAATCCCAAGTCCGTGGACCAAAAAAAAAATAAATTTACAAATTGTTGTTTCTCGCGCTATTTCTCAGCATTGCGTAATAACCAGGCTTCGGCCTTTAGTGGTTTTAACCTTGAACGGCTTTTATGAATGGATTGCTTCATTCATAATTTCCACGAGGCGCGTGCGCAGTTGGTCCAGGGACTGAATAGTTTCTGTTCATGGGATATTTTCACTGTGATGACAGACAAAGACCAAATATTTTCGGCGAAGTACAGTGTACAGTTGTCAGATATTTATTATCTAAACGAAAATTGCACTATATTCAAATATATTAAGGATTATGAACATAAACGAGTTATTTTATCCACGTATGCCCAAATATACTAAAAAATTGTCACTAATAAAAAATAGGGTTTAGGTCCGATGAACAGATATTCATATTTACTTGACAGCTGTTACAGGTTAAAACCACTAAAGGCCGAAGCCCGGTGATAACCGTAGGTCACAAAATTTTGGCCAAAAGATCTCACTAGAAACTTGAGGATTCGAAATATTTTTTTTAGAATCTAGATATGACCATTTTTTACTGACATACAGCCTTTCAAGAATCACCAAAAAAATTTAGGAATTTTTTTTGTTTCCTTAATTTTTTTGAGAAGTGTAGATGCGTTTTGTAAGCCACAGACAAATGATTAATCAAACGCATTCCTTTTCTGTGTTTATGAAAATAATTATTAGTAAAACGAGGTACCAAACTTTCTGTTTGTCACCTCTAGTGGCGTTTATTTTAAAAATATACAAAATAGACACATATATATTATATAAAAACAGCAGGTTCTAGATTCTAGATCAAGACGACGTTTTTCCAAAATAATATATAGTTTATTAATAATATATTATTTAATTGATTTTGAGCCAGCGTACAAACATGTAAGGTAAATATTATTTCTGAATGAAATAACAGATTCACATCATACCCAATAATTTAACTTAAAATAGATAAATGGTGAGAATAGTGGAATTAGTGCTTTATATACATATAAATTTGGAACTATTGAATTAATAAATACCGAAAGGATAAATATTTTAAAAGTCCGCATATATGGGGCCGTTTTTATTAAAGCTCAAACATACTATTTTACTAAAATTAGATTTAGTTATTCAATTTAACAAAAACATTGAATATTTAAAATACACAAAATATTTTATTATTTAAATATACATGTGGTTATTCAATATTAATTACCCACCCCTTATCATCGTTATTATTGCCTATAGAAAAACAAGTTTCAAATAAAAGTTGTGTGGTTATGACTGAATGTTGTTAAAATTCTATCAAAAGTACAGTAGCGTGCAAATTTCAGGGAATACAAAAAAAATAAATATATTTTTTAAATGGGATACCCTATATATTAATAAATTTTTGGAATCATCGTTTTTCCTGTTTTGAAAAATATATCATATGATACCCTTGTCTTATACCGTTTTTGAGTTATTAAATGTCGAATATCTTACGTTAGTTAAACTAGTCACTGTAAATATGGAAAAGATTATTACTATTAGTATTTATTATATTAAAGTACTAGCGACCCGCCCCGGCTTCGCACGGTGTTTACGACATCACATTAGAAACCTCTAAAATTATCAGTGTTTCTCTACTATATTATGCATACATATAAACCTTCCTCTTGAATCACTCTATCTATTAAAAAAACCGCATCAAAATCCGTTGCGTAGTTTTAAAGATCTAAGCATACATAGGGACAGACAGACAGCGGGAAGCGACTTTGTTTTATACTGTGTTATGAAGCTATGAAAATGACAACTATTATGTTTGATAAGGGGCATTTCTTTAATGAAATAATCAAAATGGTTTACAGTGATGAAGAAAAAGTCCAAAGATTTATACACAAAATATATAACAAAGATTTATTTAGGAAATTTAAATATGAACAAATGATAACTCATAAAAGTTGTTCGATGTATCCACCATTATTGTCAATGCATAATTGATAACGTCTTCCTATATTTATAATTGCACCGGAAATGGCTTCATTATATACATTCAGATTGTTTATTTCAAGCCGAATCTTGTCTTTGCTGAATTTTATTATTATTACTGGCTCTTTTAGAATTCCCCAAAAAAATTAATACATAGGAGTTAAATTCGGACAATTAGGTGGCCATTTAATAGTTCCATTATTATTAAAACGACCTCGAACGGGTAGGGCACTATGCGGAGTTGCCCCATCTTGCATCCAAATCATACCGCTCGACTTCCGGAAAATTCTGGAAAAGAATATTTTCTGCTTCTGGGATAAATATTTCTAAACGGTAACTCTAGTTAAATTGTTATCATAAAATATAAGTCCAATAATTTTGTTTCTGAAAATTCCACCCCAAATGTTAACAGTTTTTCTTCCTTTTTTTTATTTGTTTTACCAATCTTTTTCTGCTGTGTTTGTTTTCCCACGACCTTCGATTTATCATATTAAAAATTCCTGCCGTAGAAACGGATAATTCATCAGTCCATAATATTTTAGTACAATAATCGGGATCTTCATCCAACTTTTTGAAGCGTCTGGCGGCAAAAGTTCGGCATTTTCCTTTATGTACATATGTAGTTGTTATATTTTAACATACGATATATTTTTTAAATCAGGGAAAAATGGTCATTCCAAAAATTGAATAATATACTTGGTATCCCATTTAAAAAATACATTTTTTTGTATCCCCTGAAATCTTCACGCTACTGTAAATTTGATAGCATTTTAACAAAATTCGATCATAACCACAAAACCTTTATTTAATTTTTTTTATATGCAATAATAACGATGATATGGGCTGGGTACTAATTTATAATAAATAACCCTATATATTGTCCCTATTTTAATAAAATATATCGTATGTTTTCTAAAAATCTATTTTAGTTTTGATGGCATACCAATTATATTGAACACATGAAACTTGAAACTAGCTGTAAAGTTTGATTTAAAAGTAAATTAAATGGTATGTGCACCTTTGTTTTACATAAAACCAAATAGCCTACAAAAAGAGATAGTCACATGATACTCTGTGTCTATACGTTAAAAATCTGTAACTCAAGGGCGAATTTTGTTTGAAAAATTTATGAAACACCATATGAAACTACATCTATTCAATTTCAAAACTGCCTGACGTATCGTTTTTAAAATATCGTATTCGAAATAATTGTTCACATGTACTCATTAATTCCATTATAAAATGCTCGTATTTAAAGCATTTGTAATGGAACATAAGTAGTACAACGAAACTTTTAATTCCATACAGGATGAGTCGTGACAAACGTTATAAATTCCATGGTATAGAAAAAAGGTGTGATTCCTTTGGCACTATCATCACCATTCCATGTACAATTTTTCCATATTTTGCTAAATTGAATCTCAAAGAGCACATAATTAAGGGGGAACATATTGATGGTTTTAAAGTTGGTTTATTTTTAACTTCTACTTTTTTCGAGTCCAAAGGCTAACGCCTACGTTAAAGGCCCCTCACACTTGTCTAAAAGGCCCCTCTGACACGACGTGCAAAACGATTGGTAAGTTGAACACAGTAAAGGTGACTCTAGACAGCATATACTAATTAGACACGATAAAACAAACATGAAACAACGAATAATGTAAACAAAGAAATCGTTCAAAACAAACAAAAAATTGGAAGTTGAAAATAAGAAATATGTGATGTCTTTTTGTTTCCTTAAAAACATACTATCGGTTACTTTGGTAGATAGATATATTGTACTTTTAAGGATACACAGCCTTAAAAAGTTAACACGTGTGTAAAGCCTACATCGGCCGGTTGTGAAAAAGGACAAACGCTACATTTCTCGTTCTAACGACAGGCACATGTGATGAAAGGGCCGGTCTGTTTCCCTCACTACCTTCGATGCGTGTGCGGTTGCTTCTTATCTGTCGTCTCACTTCTGTTTGTCCTTTTTCATAAGTGGCCGATGTCGGTTTTACACATACGGTATATGTATTTACTACTATTGTTTCACTACTTCAGTTGACGTGCAACTTGAACATCCTGTATATTTTTACATGTTTTAATATATACCTTCGTCAAAAGTGCACGTTCTAGAAATAACTGTAGAATTTAAAGAATTTTATTTGTTACAGAAGTTTTTAAATAATTTAAATTTGTAGGCCTGCTTTTGTCAAGTTTGTACTTGACATAGCTTCGTACGAAAAAATCGAGAGGTGTGAGATCAGGGAAACGGGCTGGCCATTCGATTGCACCTCCTCCTCCTGCACTTCCTCATCCAGCGTCCAGGAAAAATTAATTCGAATATTCTCTAACATTCCTCAAGTATTGTAGAGGTTTATTTGAATGCATTTTGATTCACTCAGAAACACCATAATAAAAATAATCAGTATTACTAAAGAACAATATAAAACTATGCAATTAACTAACACTTATATTCACAAAATTATCACAAAGTGTAGGTATCATGAAAGTGTCAAGATGTTTTTAAGTTTTATTCTACCCAAATATTACCAAACATTGATTACAAGGAATACAAGGAATATAAAAATGTAAAATATGTAGGGTGTTCTATTAAAAAAAAAATAAAGGTTCATGTCACTTCCACTTGAACCAGAAATGAGGTAGTAAAACAGTAATAATTTCTGGAATCCTTGGATTTTTTACATAACAAGGCCAAATTTTATCCAAAAAGAATAAACTACATTTAAAGATACCCACGTGGTTCCATACGTTTTACTAACCGTGTATTTGCCGTGTGCAATCTTTTGGAGATGAAAAGAGAAGTAGAAGTAAAAAAAAAAGTACACTAAAAGTGATTTGTCATATAAAAACAAACACTGCTTTTCCCTAATTTGCATTTAAGCAAAATAGTGGAGGTCATTTGAATGTTTTGTTTAATTTTTTTGTGTTCTTCTTCGAGCATAGTGACAATACAGCTTGCACAAGTAGAATAGTGGCAATAACATGAATATCAAAATGTATTTGTATCTGCTATACTGACACCCACATTATTTTGTTAATCATTATGTAATGGTAGGCGTCAGCGTCCTAGCACCAACTGTCTTACGTCCTGTCTGGGTTCTTCTAAGTCACCTGAGTAAGTCTAAGACTTACGTGTTTCTTTGTTAGATTTAGCTTTGCATCTTATGCTTGCCATGTGACTGCATTTTACCTTTTAGAAAACTTAGTCAACAAATGGCTCCAGGTTAAATATTAAGTAGATACACATTAATTATTTATTTATATTAGACTGTTTCAAAAAAATCGATTATATTTTTTTCTTAATTATATCGAAAATGTTGTTGGAAATGACAAAAAAAATACTGTGAAAATGTAAGCTCTTAATATTAATATTAAGAGGTGCCGCATCGCAAATTTCCATTTTCCATTTAAATAACATGGGAAAACATTATCTTGCATTTTGGAATTTTATAGCTCTTGTTAGTAACAATATTTTGGAATGAGTAAGACATATTCTTATAGAAAATTTAACGCCATACAAAAAAGGTCTCATACAATTTTTCGATATATTTGTTCCTTCCAGTTATTCAAGGTTAGCGTTGGATTGATGATAAATTTTTATATTTTCCCAATTTTTTGACGCAACCATCAACTTTATGGAAAAATTTCATAGCATATTTTTTGTAGAGGTTTTTATTCTCTATAAGTTATCTCTATAAAAGTTTTTAATATCTATTATGTACAGGTCGTAAGTTATTTGCATTTAACTGTGAATTTTTTTTAAATTTTCGTAATTTTATTGTTTAAAATTCATTATATTACTTCAATTATTAGATTTTTAACCTAAAAATATTGTTTTGTTAGAATTAATTAATTAAAAAAGTAAAAAGAAAATGATTGCAAATATGAAGTGTCGGAAAGGGAAGAAAGTTAAGGCAAAAAAAAATTGAAATTGGAACAGAAAATTTGAATGTTACCTTAGATAAAGATATGAGTGACTTTGTATCGACGGATTCTTTATCTATTTCCAAAGACTTTGATTTGCCTTACGATTTCATTGAAAAATATGTTAATTTCTGGGCTACTGATGAAAGCTTCAGAGAATGTGCGCGATTTTTTACCAAATTGACTGTAGTGAATGATGTGGCGGAACGTGGTGTAGCGTTAATTGAACAATACAATAAGTGTTTTACTAAAAATGAAGAACAATTGCAATACTTAATGCTAATTATAAGTAAAGCCGGCAGATCCGAGCGGCGGGCCATCTCAACGGGCCATATCCCAGCGTAAATAACAGGGTAAGTTTAACACATCTCGTTCTAAATTGCGACAGTGTATTGTTTTTATAAATTTTGTTTTTGCTCATACAAGTAGTAAGTAGTATGACCCGTATGGTTATGGCCCGCCGCCCAGATCCGCCGGCTTTAGTTATAAGTCAATACAGGAAAAAAAGTTCCCAATTGTAATAAAAATCTTTTAATGTAACAATTACAATTAATTTAATCATAATAAAAAGAACATTTCTAGGTTAAAAAATCTAATAATTGAAGTAATATAACGAATTTTAAACAATAAAATTAAGAATATTTGAATTTTTTTCCAGCTGAATGCAAATAACTTACGACCCTTACATACATAATATCAAAAACTTTTATAGAGATAACTTATAGAGAATAAAAAGCTCTACAAAAAAATGTCCTATGAAATTTTTCCATAAAGTTGATGGTTGCGACAAAAAATTGGAAAAATATAAAAATGTATCATCAAACCAACTCTAACCTTGAATAACTTTTGAAGGAACAAATATATCGAAATATTGTAAGAGACCTTTTTTGAAGAGCGTTAAGTTTTCTATACGAATATGTCTTACTCATTCCAAAATATTATTCTTGAAGAGCTATAAAATTCCAAAATGCAAGATAATGTTTTTCTAATGTTATTTAAATGGAAAATGAAAATTTGCGATGTGGCACCTCTTAATATTGATATTAAGAGCTCAAATTTTCACAGATTTTTTTTCGTCATTTCCAACAACGTTTTCGAAATAATTAAGAAAAAAAATTAATCGCTTTTTTTGAAACAGTCTAATACACATATATCATTAAAACTAGTTTCTATATTTTTGTATTCTATATGACAGGTGACATGATGTTCTATATGACAGGAGCTTGGATTTCCATGTCACTACCTCTATTTTTTTTATCATAAAACGATGTCTAAATGTACCAATTACGCTGCTCTCAAGCTGAAAACTGCCTGTCGGCTGCTGAAAATTGAATGTCGCATCATCTCACCCTTAGTAATATTCCATCATAAAAGTATTTTAAATGAAGTATCACAAATAGCGCTGAATGACTTTACAAAGTTAATTTTGAAAAGAAGGGGGTAAACAAAAATATATTACATATGAATCATTACAATGTACTAAGAAAATATAAAATTTTAATTGTGTTTTATGTAACAAATTTTAAAATAACTGTAAATGAATAGACCGTTAATGAATGTTTTAGAAAATTCGATGGTATTAAAAAACAGATGTTGTAAAGGCGATGTTATAACAATTAGTAGCAACAAATATTATAACAGTTAAACATTATCAGACAGATTTTATCATGGAGCAATTTTATCTAACAAATGTTTAAACTTTCGGCATTGATCAATATTTTGTATTACAGACCTTTCCGAAAGGCAATAAGGATTTTTATCACTATGTACATAATGTAAAATTACGTGTGACAAAATCACATGTTCTTTTGTCAATACTGTCACAATGATGTAGTGTTTTTGTTACAAAACTGTACTTAGAATGAAGTGGGGCTAAATTTAGATGTTTCATTTAAAAAGGCACTTTTTGAAAGCAAATACTTGAGGATGGTTTCTTAAGGGTTGTAAAGTGCAACACGATCAGAGGCATTTTTTCGTACTGTTTGCATGTTTTTTTTTGTTCACGTTGGTATCTTTTCAAGATATATTGGCTGTTAATTTAAATCAGCGACACCCGGTATACAATTATACTCCGTAGGATAACAGGTACTTACATACATACCTCCGTTTTCTTTATGTTATATCACTGTGATTGGTTTGAAGTGCCATTAAAAAAATAGTTTGGGGTGGCTTCTATAGCGTCGTCAGACGCAATATGGATTTTGAACTGTAATTATAGGTAGCTTTTCATGTCATTTGCAGATTTTTTTTTGTTTCCGTTCGTATCTTTTCAATTAACAGAAATACCGGCTGTCAACAATTTATTGCATCTAAAAATGCAAAAAAAAGATAATATATACACTGCAGTGTCAGTTTATTATAAGACAAATTTATAATTTAGCTAAGTACTTAATAAGATTTAATCTACAATGTTGGAGGCATTATGTATGCCGAGGCATGAATCGAAAATCCTCCAAACACTATATTTATTACTCGATGAAGGCTTAAATTGCTAGATGAGAACAGCAAAGTTCCAGAGCATGTTTTGAACTAAATGCAGGGTTTTGATTAGTTTAATGGAAAACGAAAAAGAATATGGGTGCTTATTAATTACCTTATTCAAGGGATTTGTTAAGGAACTATCTTATAATTTACGGATAAAGTTCTGCATCATTAACTTATTTCCAAACAAAGGGAGTAATTTTATTGTAAGAGTTGCTTAGAATGGAATGCTGCTAAGACATGCTTAGAGTATGCTGAACGATTTCATATTTTTGAAAAGATGTGCCTAATTTGCTTATCTTGAAAACCCATTACATTCACTATCTTCATTCACTGACAGTTTATGAACAACCAATACTTCAAATTTTAAATTCAGTTATTAGTTCCTAATATACATAGGCACAAACGTTATAAAAAATTAACTAAAACCACTGTTAAATTAAAACCAAAGCAAAAATTTAAAACAATAAAATAGACAAGAAATAACAAAAATACGTATTACATATAAAAAATAAAAAAATATTAGAAATATCAAAAGTTGAAATAGGGAAAAGCAAACAAATAATAATAATAATTTTTTTATTTTATAATATTTTTTTTGTTCCTGAAAGTAAGGATTTTTACTTGTATTAACTTTCGTCTCCATAAACCACCTTATTATTTTAAGACAGATATATACGACTATCATTATACCTTCACATTCTATTTTAAAACCACCCAAAGGAAATTTCCCTAGTATGAACAGCGAGTATGAGAATGGTTTGTTATTTGCTTCGCCGACAACAAGCTGAGGCCACAAAATTTATTACAGCAGTCTTAAAAGCTTTTCACATGGTATATATATAATGTTAAATAACAAAGAATATATATAACAAATGTTATATAACAAACATTTTTCAATGAAAAGGTGAAGAAAGACCGATTGTTACCCAAAATTAAGGTAGGAACAAAATATCGGTAATTCTGCATAGTGCCTCATAATGGTCAATTTATCTAACAATAAGTAGGTATAATATATACAAGGTGAGCCAAAAGTCCCGGTACGGCAGAATAACTCGGCGGGAGTGCATTTTAGGAGAAAATGTTCAATACAAAAGTTTTAGGATTTTTTCCTGACTATTTAATGGTCACTTTGGATTTGACCTGGACCATGACCTTAAAGGTCATTTAAAGGTCCAGAAAAATGTTTTAAATGGGACCTAGCCAAAACTAGTCTGCAAGTCTGTTCAGAAGATTTCTAAACCAAAACCTTGTACTAAAAGTCCCTTCATTCCACTACCGTGAAGTGGTTTGTATGTATTAATTTACTTATTACAGGTATAACTACGTTACATACAGTGAGGAATAAAAAAGAATACATTCTCAAAAATAGGCTTTTTGAGTAGTTCGAAAAACGGAGTTTTTTTTTTTGTTCTTCAAAAATGTTTAACAATATACTATTTCAAGATTTTGTATTTTCAAGCAATGACGTCATCATTTTTTTGTTAATGACAGACCTATTTTTCAGCGGATTAGGAAAAAGTACAGTAGCGTAAACAGTGTAAAAAAATTGTATGTTGAAAGAGACAATCTTCGAGATTGTCCCTTTCTTAGAAATCTAAGAAAGGGACATCTAAGATGACTTGAAAGTTATCATATTTAAGTGAGCTATTTTGTATTGGCAAAATAAAAATACCTAATTTGTCCAAAAAAAAAATATTTTTGATATAACATATAATAGAAACGTTATTTTTTATTTCACTACAAATATAATTGGATGTAATCTCTACTACTTCTAGAACATAAGAACATGAAGAACGAAAACACTAAATGATATATGATACAAATAATAAATAGATAATAAATTAGTCTAAGCAAATAATGAGAAATATATGAAGCAACTTGGTATTTCTGGGTTCTTGTTAATTAAAGCAAAATATTGCAGATATGGTTGTTTAATTTGTTAATACCGCATTGCAACAAATAAACCTAGTTGTCATTCCAAAATTTACTAAATCTCACTGTATGTATGATTAATGTCACTGTAACAATAGACAAGATGATTAAATTGTTTTTCAGAGTTAGGTAGGGGAGACGGGGATTGGTTGTTACAGGGGCTGGTTGTTACATTGGGCTTAAATAGTGCGCCAATTTTAATATGGCGCCACAATGATTCTCAATTATGTACTAACACTCTGCGCGAACGTGCACCGTCATTACGTTCTAATCGGTGGAACGGTTGTTTAGAAATTTCAGTTTGTGTGTTTTTCGGCCCCATTTGTAATTATTTTTGAAGATATTATTTGTTTCATTGTCAATGTTGTGCAAGAAAGATAAATTTGTTGTTTTAACGGATGAGACACCTATATGTAGGTATGATTTTTATATGATGTTTATTTTAATCAAATGTAGGGTTAGATTGATATAAGATATTTTTCGTAAAACGTGCACTTGGGGTAGGTTGTTACCGTGCCGACGGGGCAAGTTGTTACACTGTAACAACCAATCCCGAAACGTATTTTTTCTAGAAGTAGGTAATTTAAATTATGTGTCAGTCTGTTGCAGGTACCTATGTACCGATAGCTTTTTTATTTAAAAGGTAATAAAACGAGAACTTACAAAAGGAAAAGTGAAAGAGGAAAATCATCGGTAGAGACTTTCCGTACTGCTGCAAAAGAAGTCCTGGGAAATGGAAGATCTCTCAGACCGGTCCCGGAAGATCTCTCAGAACGGTCGTGTATTGGAACAGCAAATCAGTCGGGCTGGATGGTACAGGAGGATTTTGTTATATTCGTTGTACATTTTATAAAGCACACTAGGTGCACTAGAGAACAGCCAGTTTTATTAGTATTGGACAACCACAACTCACATCTTTCTATCAAGGGCATAGAATTGTGCCGCGATAATGGTGTTGTAATGTTATCTCTTCCACCGCATTGTTCCCATAAACATCAGCCTCTAGACAGGTCTGTCTACGGTCCACTAAAAAAATATGTGAACACTTTGTGCGATTCATGGTTGAGAAACAATCCAGGGAAAACCATGTCAATATATGACATTCCCGGTATTGAGCGAGATGCTTTACCATTAGCTGCAACCCCGAAAAAGATCCAGTCCGGGTTTCGAGTTTCTGGAATTTATCCAATTAACAAAAATATTTTTAATGACGATGACTTCTTACAAGCGCTGTGACAAATCGCCCTACCCCACTGAACAATCAAGACACAGATGAATCCCATACAAATTCTAACAATGTAAATCCACTGGAAGAAGTAGAAACCATACCAATATCACGAATTTCACCTGATATATCTATTAATCAACAATCTGATAAGGTCCCACTTCTAAACCCCCAGAGCCTGGTTGTTCAACTGATACGTTGTGTTATAGCCCTTCAGATATACGCCCATTTCAGATATACGTCAAGTGATGAGGACGATGCATTTTGCTTAGCGTGCACTGAACAATTTTCGAAGGCGAAGACTGGGTAAAATGCACCAAATGCCATGCATGGGCACATGATAAGTCTGTGGACGCCGGCTTGTACTTTGTTTATCAAAATTGTTACTCAGATGATGATGCGTAGAATTGTAACAAGGAACCCCAGGCATGTAACAACCAACCCCGTTTCGGGGTCAATTGTTACAGTTGACAGTAACAGCAGAAAATTTCTGTATTTATTTTTGTGTTTGATATTAAAAAATATTTTTTTATTTGTTGTATAGCGATAAGTATAAACTATATGCTAGCACTAAAGATTTTTGTAAAAGTTTCAATAAACGTCATTAAAAAAATCGTAAGTAAAAATTGTAACAACCAACCCCGATCTCCCCTACATACATTATTTTTTAAACAGATTATAAATGTGGAATTCAGTTTGACAGCAGGATATTATTAAAATAAAAACAATAATATCGTGGGCTTACTGAAAAAATCTGTTACGTCCGAAAAAGTAATTGTCGAGATATCTGATCGAGATATTAACATTTTTTTTTTCAAAGCAAAAAATCTGCTTTTTCATCAAACTATTCAGTTTAAAAAAAAAACTAAAAAGCTCATTTAAAGGATAATACAAATTGCATTGTAATTATTCTTATCATTTTAGTAATTTTCGGCTTAATAGTTCAGATGTCTCCAGTTTGGTCAAATATAGACTTAACGAGTTTTTGCAGTAAGCCCACGATATATTTCGTTTAAACTTGCGATTACTCGATGTCAAAGCAATAAAAAAGAAGTAACGGATTCTGGAAATGAAAGAAAACTATTACAGACAACTAAATTGAAATTAAAACTATTATTATGGAAATTAGAGAGAATACAACGATAGTTCCACCATATACTCACACAGGTGGCGTTATACTGTGAGTCAAGTGATGATTAAGCTTTTTTTAGACGCCTACCTGCTTGCTACTTTTCATAGAGCAATAAATTTAGAAAATATCTTGGAATGACAATGTTGCTTTTATATTGATGTAAAGTGCTTGCTTCCATTATTAGTTATATTCTGGAATGCCTTTAGTGTAGTGTATTTGAATATACCTATATAGAATTATGTCACCTTTATAATAGTATATATACGTCTACCAAAAAGTCAATATGGGATTTTTTATATAATATATATTGATTATACATTTCTTTTTCAAAAACTGTTCCATCTCTGGAGCAGTTTTTATATCTCATTTAAAAATCTAGAAAATATGATATTTTGTGGCAAAATACATTTTTTTAAAACATAAACCACCGTTTATTTATAATGACACAACTGTTTCTGCGAAAAGTAAAGAGGTATTATGTATATATATGAGCTAAATTTCATAAAAATTGTTAAAGTAGCGCGGTATTTAGGTGACGTTCTGTTTTATTTTAAAAGCTAAATAATAACACTCTTAGCTGTTTTCCATGAATTCTTTCTATAAGTTACAAATAGATATTTTTCTCATAATTCACCCCAATATGGATAGTTTATTCAATACCAACAATTTCAAAATACAAAAGGAGTTCAAGATTGTTCTACAGATTTTCCTTACAGAATAATTTGTTTTATTGTCTAAAATGCAATTTTTTCCTAAAACTAAAGCAATATTTTATATTGGTAACATAAAAATATATCTCATGAACTCAACCGAAATGCAAATTAAAACTGCAAAGAAATGCAACATACAATTTTTGAAAAGTGATGTTTTCAGGTAAACGAAAAAAATAGTCTGCATTTTTGCAGGAAACGTTAATGACATCTTAACGCAAATTGTTTATTATATTAAAGGATAATTGTGCACCAAAAGGCACATCAAAATTATGTTTAATAACTGTCTCCATAAAGTTGCCAAAATCACTTCTTTAATTTTAATTATTTTAAGTATTTTCAGTGTCTCTTAAACAGTGTCCTGTGACAACAAATAACTGAAAGTCCTATTAAAAAGATCATGAAATAATTTTTTAGTAAACAAATATTTGCTTTAAATTTAATGTCTCTTTTTAATTGATTATAGTAATATTTGAAAAGACCGCACAATGTAATAGCAAATAAGTGCCTCCTATTAAAGTTTTAAAGAATGAATCATATTTTATAATACAATTTTTAATTTGTTAATTAATCATGTTATCCACTCTTCATATTCTTCAGTTAAAAAGACTTTATGAATATAAGACTGAATATAACGTAGTTTCAATGGAATATTTTGTTAAATGTAATAGTATGGTAAATTCTTTATATGTAATAGGTGTATTTCAAAATAACTACATAACTAATATACTTAAGAATTAACTATAAGAATATCTTTGAGAATAACATACAAGTGATGCCTTCAACAAGGACACGTCAGGAATAGAACGAGTTGATTTTAGTTTGATTTATGTTTCTCCAGACCGTACCTCGTTTCTTTCTATTTCATATAAGTCAAAAGCTATGAATTGTTTCGAAGGCGAAAGGCAATAAAAGCAAATAAACCAAGCGGTATCTGTTTGGGGTCAGACTTTTCCATAAGCTCTCTAATATTTATTGGAATGCCTCTGGAATGTCATAAGATGATGACATCGATATGCGCCAGTTTGAAAAAAGTTGTGTAGAAAATTTGTTATTAAACGAAATGCAAACAAATCCTGAATTCCACCTGGCTAGGATGATAGGCTGTCACAAACGTAGTCTTTCTAGCTAGTTTTACATTGCTAAGTTAAAAGGAATAAGAATTTTTGAACCTCAATTTGCGTCTCGAAATAGCGTGGCGTCACTGGGGCTTGTGCTTTTATTTATATAGTCCGAATTGCATCCGGACATTTCCTTGTTTACCTTCTCCAGCTTTTACTCGATGTTCGGGACTGTGGATTTTTCGTCCTGGTGATCACACGACGGTTTCTTGACACTGACATTTTTAACTTTATATCTTTCTGTCTTCTAAACCTTACAACTTATGATGATGATCCCAATGGAGCATACCACTGTTGGTTAGATATATCATTCTGCATAGAATTCGAAATCCGATGCTAGGTGAAATCCTCATGACATTTGCCGGAACTTCTTTACACAATGTGTGATTTGAGAAATAGGAAATTTAAAAAATGCATTATATGGTTGCAAAAATAGCAATAATCGAAAAGAAAATGTTTTTTTCATGAATTACTTTCGACCATTTGTATGTAGATCTTTCTGATCCTGGACCAGATATGATAAAACTTTGATATGATAAAACAACATAGGTACCATTTTTATCCAAGTCAGTTTTATAGTTTTTGCACAATAATTCTGCGATCCAGCTCTTTGCGAAAAACGCGATTTATTCAAAATTTGTAGAGCTGCCAAAAAAGCTTTGAGCAACCTGAAAATTGTTTTACGGATAAAATAGCATTCAATTCAACTCATATTCAAACTTTTAAATCAGTTCATCAATCACAAAATTTCAATTAAAACTAACCAAATATGGGCTAGGAAAGGAAACAGATGTCTAAATTTTAATATATTGGATCAAAATTGCTACAAATATGTAAAACTGACTGATGAAATACAACAACAAAATATACATTATGAAAAAAATCTCAAAATCGTTTTACCGGTCTCTGTTTACATTTTTTTTAACAAAGCAGAATGCTCATATTACCACGTCTCTTTATATGGGCATACCCTGAGCTAAATATGGCCATTTAAGTAATTTTCTTAGAAATGTGTTTTTGGGTTTTTTTGGGAGTTTATGACTTAACAAATTCACAGAAATAAATTTTTTTATTAAATAAAGAGCTACCCCATAAAATAAAATAAAACATATTTTCCAACATATAAAACAATAATTGTCATTGGGATGTACTTTCACACACCACACGTACTTTCACAGGACGGACTTGATTTTACGTTATCAATTTTTTTTGTCTGCACACTTGATGATATTTATGAAGGTAGATTTTTATTCTGCATCTAACAATGAAAAAATCTACTGGGTGTTCTATTTAAAAAAAAAGTTGGAGGCATTTACTGTGAAACCAAAAATAAAAAATAATGTCATAACTGAATTCATTATTTTAGAGTATATATCCATACCAAATTTCAAAAAAAATTATACTTCAAATGACAAAGTTACTCGACCGTTGCCGGAATTTGTACTAACCCTATAAATACAATAACTACACTTTTTGTAATGAATGTGATGCCATCCTACATATGTACATAGGTATTATAAGCAGGAGCATGAACTGATTCCAAATACGGTAATCGTATTAATGGTTAGCGAATAACAACAGGTATGTCCTCAAAATTAGTTAAAAACAAGTTGCTTTGCATGTTAAAAAGTAACATACACATGTATGCATCTAGTGGTAGACGTATGGCTAATTGATTATCGTTATCTAGTTAATATTTAACTATTGCATTTGTTAGAATGGAAAAAATGTTTCAGTTGCATTAAACAATTAGTGAATATTAGTACAACCGACATAACATTTCCTCAGACTAAAGGCGTCTGCCCACTACACCGTACCATACCCTGAACATAACAGGAACGTTTCAGGCACGAATGGAAGCACTCCGGTCACCACTATGCAGACTGCAACGAATCAACAGCGGTTCATCCCGGTATACAACGCTTATGACTCCTGCCTTGCCCGTTTGCTAGCCGTTGGGAGTCCGTTGTATCAGTTGAATATAGTTATTATTTTAGTTCGTTTTCGTGTAGCGAACGCATTCGTCGAGAGAACTACAATCTATACAGTTTACCGCGTTTTTCTTAAATTTTATTAAAATAAATAATGCCTATAAGGAAATTATCTTTTAAAGAACTAGCCATGATTGCCATTATTTTGGACGAGGAGGAGGAAAATGAAACACACAAAAAAAGACCATCCGACGCTATTGGATTCACGAAGCTCTAAGAAAACGAAAAGCAGAGGGAGAATATTGGACATTATATAGGCACCTAGTTGATAATGAAGACAATTTTTTCCAGTATTTTCGTATGACGTCATTTCAATTCAATGAATTGTTGAGAAAAGTTGAAAATGATATTACCAAAAGAAACACTAACTTCAGAGAAAGTCTGTCACGTTCTCTGAATCATGCTACTGGCATGCTACTTCTTTCCTTACGGCATCCATATATTTGGGATGTTGCAAATTGTAAATAAATTCATATTTACGAATATATTCTATCAATTTTTCGCCCTCAATCGTGTATGCACGTGTGGCATCTGTTCACGGCTAGCTAAGAACTGTGTTCAATCGGGGATAACAACGCAGGGTAAACGGGGCTATAACGCGGTTCATACGCGGCAAAAACTCTGTGAACCGCCTGCGCACACCGTTGTGACAATGTAGCCTACCAAGCGCGTTTCGTGCCGATACTTACAAAAATATGTGGACGTCAAATTGTTGACGGTCGGGTCATGGCACGCTACGGTGTTGGCTGGTGACGGAACAGTCTAGTGGGTGTTGTCTGATACTAAACCATATAAAGAATATTTGGTTGCATGTGTCGATATGGTTACGGTCCTAGTATGTTACTGTGTAGTGGGTAAAGACCTTACAGGGCTATACAAAGCCAAATCCATAATTAGCTAATCATGACTGAATACATATACTCGTACATACTTACAAAGTTAATAGGTATACAAAAATCTAAAATTTAAATCATTTTAGGAGTTTACTGTATTTATCACGAGCACATCCAGAAGAACAGTGCCTCAATTGTAAATATTCAGAAATGTTGTTGAAATTATATGGACTACTATTTTAAAATTGTGTATTATGGCAGCAATGTATTATGATAATTATATACACGGTGCTCGCCTTTGATGTGTTGACCAGTGGCGGCCGGTGGAACTTGACATGCTCGTATTTCCGTAAGGAAGCATGGGACCCACACCATATTTTAGGGGTGGTTACTAGACCTTAGTAGAAGGCAAAAAGTGTAATGGCAAAAATCTTCACGCAAAAATTGCGATTTTTTTTCCAAAAAATGGCTGCCTCTGGGCAGATCTTGGAAACGGCTTGCAAAATATTGGCAAAATATTTTTTTTTGATAATCACCGAGGAAATACAATTTTTTTATACTTGTGATTTTTGCAAAATTGTTATTTTAATTAAAGATACAACTATTGTAAAATCTTATAGACGAAATGTGATGTAATAAAAATTCAAAGTTCCATAACTTTTATAGATCTCAACATTTCGAGAAAATCACAAGTATAAAAATATTTCGCAAATATGTTGCAAGCCGTTCCCAAGATCTGCCTGGAGGCAGCCATTTTTGGAAAAATAATTTCGTAAGTTTTCCCTGAAGATTTTTTCCCATTATAGCCTTCTACTTAAGTCTAGTGACCGCGCCCTAAATTATGGTGTGGTTCCCATGCCCCCTTAAGAAAATACGAGCGTGTCAAATTCCACCGACCGGCACTGATGTTCACCGTTGTTATCTTTTAAACTAAAAGATACAGGATTGCTTAAATTACAAAGGAGTTCTTTATATGCCACTGAAACATGTTCATTTTTAGGCCACTGAAAAATATGAAAATAAAATGAAGATACATCGTATCGTGCCTGAAATATCCTGAAAAACCTGAAAACTTGTTTCCTATTTCTTATAAGTATATCTTTTTTATTACTGAGACTAATATAATGATATTTGGTACGATTACATAAACAGATTATGCTATTTTCAGAAATTTGCCAGGCCTACTAGACTAGATCTTCATGTTTGTACAGGCAAGTTTCGATTTAGGTACACTCGAACCCCTCTTATTTCACCTTCGCTTAATTCACATCCTCTCTTATTTCACCACGTTTTCCCCTATTATGTCGCGAAACCGTCCCAGTTAAGTCGCCGCCTGTAAAAGTTTTAAAACTACGTTTAGAAATTGGATTCTCGCATGAATACAATTTTTATTGAAAAAAAATGATTGTGTAATACATTAAATATAGACACCTAACCTTTAAAATAGGTAAGGTGTCTTTTAAAATTATTTAACCTTTAAATTATTCATTCAAGTGGAAAATTGAACTTTGTCACGCACGACTGGGTATACTTACGTTTATTTTTTTGTTCAGTTGGCTCTCTTTTCGTTATAACAAGTGCTGTGGTATATCTCTAAATATTTCTTTTAGCAACTTAAACACGAAAAAGGCGAGGTTATGATCGCGACTTAAGCGAGACTAAATTTCGCTACTTAAGCGAGGTGATGATGCACGGATTTGGTGAATTAAGAGGGGTTCGAGTGTATATCGATTTTCTTACGATGGATTAAAATAAAATTACGATTGCAACTATGTATCAAATTTGACTCATAAGGCTTCATTAAACGTCGTAAAACCTGAAAATTCCAGCTTACTGAGAAGCCATAGTTGTCATGAAAAGTCGTAGTGGGCCTGGAAAATTTTTGAAGCAATAGATTGAGCATATCGGTTTATGTAACCGTACCAAATATCATTACATTTACCTCAATAATAAAAAAGACACACAAGAAACGGCAAAACAATGTTCAGTTTTTTCAGGATAGGTATTTCAGGAGCGATGTATTATCACTTTCTATTTTCATAATTTTCAGTGGTATAAAAATATGCATATTTTATGTCATTTAATCGATCCTGTATATCTTTTAGATTAAAAGATCCCAACGGTGTACCTACACCTTAAAAGTGACCACCATGAACTGTAACACGAAATACATCTTATATACCTACATTATATGTAAATACTTTCTAGTGTTTGTATAACTACTTTTTAATTGTGATACTCTTTTATGATCGAATATTTTGAATCATTTTTGTAGATCTGACATTCTCTCAGTTTAATTAAAAACTACATTATTTCCGACACGAATTATTTTACGTGAGGTTGTTTGCACTTTTTTGCCACTTTTTTAAAATAATTTCGAATCTTACTAACCGTTAATGACACTTTGAAGTTACCGTCTGCATTCATGACTCTGGTTTGTTACAACTCTTAAGAAAAACGTTAAGAAACCGAAATAAATTGAAAATATATCCGTAATTTGTAACTTTAATCCCCGTGATGTGCATATGAAAAAAAGGAATTGAAAGTTGGATAAGTTAAACTGAAAAAATTCAGGATGTTTCATTTGAACTGAACAAATCATCTCGATTTAATGATGGCACAATATAACATAATAGATTGAACACTTGATTTTGCATTGTCGAATTAATTTTAATTGCAGAGAATGGAGCGGCTTGCATTCTTATGCCATGTCAAAAATGAAACCTACATCTACCATCTGTCAATATTTTTAAACATCAAATACTTATCTTTGAAACGGCTGGATTTAAGTATATGTTATAATACAAATTATTGACTCAAAATTGTATGCTCTCTCCAAATTTGTAAAAATATACCATGTGTGTAAAGCCGACATCGGCCAGTTCTGAAAAAGGACAAACAGAAGTGAGACGACAAATAAGAGGCAACCGCATACGCATCGAAAGTAGTGAAGGAATAAGACCGACCCTCTCACCGCACTACGTTAGTCGTTAGAACGAGAAGTTTAGCATTTGTCCTTTTTCATAACCGGCCGATGTCGGCCTTACACATACTGTATAGGGTGTTAAATTTAAAGTAAAGAAAGTAGTCACCGCTCACGAGTATATGAACACCCTGTAGATTCGGCAATAGTTTAAAGGTAAAGGTTAAAAACTTCACACGCGCACAACTTCATATGAGGAGGTAGCGTTCAAAACGTATTAAATCCATTTTTAAGCGAAAATGAGTTAAGTACAGGATCTGCATCTAAAGTATCAGTTAAATCCAATGCCGCGCTCAGATTTGAGGAAATCGCATTATATCCAACGTAAAATCCAGTTCAAAATGTCACCGATTGAGCAAAACGCATTAAATCCAACTTGAAATCTTTATTTTATCAAAACGTAGTAAATCCACAATACCATTATATATAACTAGCTTAGGATAGTATTTTCAGTTACTTTGCTTCAGTGTTTGTTTTTTACATGGTTTATACAATATTTCTGAGAATAAATATTTCGTTTAAACAATTTGTTCTAAATTCTAAATTGACTCATGCTTAGGTTAATATTTCCAGTTACTTTGTTTCAGATTTTAGTTTTTGATTTGTTTGCATTGTTTATAACATTGTTTCATGAAAATAAATATTTCATTTTTACAAAGCGTTGTAAATCCTAAGTTGACTCGAACAAACCGTTTTAAATCCAAGAGCCAATCAATCAAAACGCATTAAATCCAAAATATATTTTGAAATTTTTGCCATACCTTTCGATCAAACTACGAATTTTGGGGTATACTGTCAACTTGCTAAAATGAAGCGGACACCCCATTAACAATGCTCCTCTGTCCCAGGCGCTGCTCACTGCGGGTTTTTGGTGATTTTCTCCAATACAGGTTATCAGGATTTAATACGTTTTGAACGCTTGCTCCTCATATATTATGAAAAATGGATTTCATAGACAGGAATATTAAAAACCCACCGTGTATTACATTTATGGCGAAGGCGCTGCGGCTAAAATCAGATTAATCAATCGAATGGCTAATTTATGAATGGATATATGCGTGTAAAAGTTAGTTTTGAAGAAAACACAAAAACTTATATTTTTGGTATATATTTCGGTTTTATTTGCTATCAGTTTTAATTTTCTTTTCAATAATTTCGTGTACATGAAATTTAAAAATATGTATGACTGAAAATAAAAAAGTCAGTAGATTGCAAAAAATATTGTTCAGTGTATTACAAAATACACTGAACAGAAAGTAAAAAAAAATCAAACAAATATGTAACAAAGTACTTAAAAAATACACAGTTTAATCACCTTAGGTTTTGTTAACTGTCCAACAAATTTCTTGCCAAAATTATTTTACAGTCTTCATCACCATCAACATATTTCGCGGATTTTTTAATATGTTCCGTTTTATCCAATTTTATACGAATTTTGCTGATGATCCGACTATTTTTTATAATATCTCTTTTGTGTTCATCTGAATTAACTATCCCTTTTTTATTTTTTATTTGTCCTCTTCTATTTGTCCTCTTTTTCTTTATTTGATCAGCCATGATCATAACACAACTGATCACAACAAAATACCAACGAATACTGAACGTGTAAACGTTTCTAACCAAAATAATAATAAACAGCACTACGTCATATGTTTCTTACACATAAAATATGATGCAGAAAGAATTTTCTAGGTAATCTGTGTTCGAATCATCCATCATTTATGTATTTCTTCCGCACCAAACGCAAAAGGCTAGTAAAAACTAATTATTTATGGATACAATTCATTTTAATTATAACATCAATGTATTTTACGCCGAAATTTTTAATAGAAAACATAAAGGTAATGACTTGCCTTTCTTGGTATTATACCCATGATAATCATGATGTTCTAGTTGAGATAAAGTTAAGTTTCGGGGCATAGGTTGAAAGTTGAAAGTTTCGGGGCAAGTCATACGTGCACAAAGTGAGAGAAATAGAGATCCGATAAACATTATATTCTTTTCACTGTAATATATCGGTCATCTATGAATAAGGACAAAATAAAAGTGAGACGTATAAGTAAAAGTTATTCCGCTGATATTGAAACTAAATTGACAAAAGAAAAGTATTTTCTCTATAAAAAGGATATTGAATAAGTTTGCCGCCAAATGCAAAAAAAAAAGAATTATCTTTGACATCGAAACACACGAACGAGTAATTAATGCAAAATGTATATTCCCTGAACTCATAAAATATTTATATTTTATAGTGTCATAGTATCTGGAGAGCAAGCCCGAGCTAGATTAAGAAGTTTAAATCCCGACAAAGGAAGCGAAATAGATCTATATGGGTATGTATATGCATGACTGACAATTACATATTTTAACTTGCCCTATTTGAATTTGATATCATACATTTTATTTTATCAATTTTTTTTTATTTTTGTTGAATATGATTTAGTTGATGAAAAAGTTTTACATTCTTCAACAAACTAGGTACTTCCTACAAAATTGCACACATTATTACCAGTTTGCTAGCACCTGGTACTATTTTACATTATGCGGAAATAACTCAAAGTCCTTTTAATAAATACACCTCCAATACACAAGTTAGTACCTATTACAATTTTACTAACGATATACTGGGTGGCGCAAAAGTATATTCACGATGTTAAAGCCAGACGGTGTTTCTAAGAATACATTGTTTTGTTCTGTTTTCTTTTCAGAATAGAGTAGAAACGTTGGAGTTTTGAAAATGGAACGGTATTCGCTTCACGAATAAATTCAAACTGGAAAGAGCATTATTTCCACTCAAAGACGGGTACGAAGATTATTTAACGTACGACATGTAATCACACTAACTATACTACAACTGGTTGCCAAATTTCAAGAGACTGTATCAGTGGGAGATGCTAGGAGACAATGAAGACCGCGTACAGCAAGGTGGCTGGAAAATAACCGGCGGGTAAGGGAAAGTGTTCATGAAGGACCACAAACTTCAACACGGTGGCGAGCTTTACAGTTAGACATAAACTGCACCCTCAAGACAGTCAACTGCGCGTGGAATACAGTCGTGCCTTCCTGTCTTTTGCAGATGCTGTCGAAAATTTTGTCAAAAAACTGTGGAGGTCCGACGAAACGCATTTTCATCTAAGTGGATAAACAGGCAAAATTCACGGTACTGGAGTACAGGTAATCCTCAAAAGTTTTTCCTCAAAGGCTCCTTCATAGTGAGAAGGTGACTATTTTGTGCGTTATTTTTACGCAACGGATAGTTGAACAACATTTTTCAAGATGAAGAGAACCGTGCACTAACTGTAAATAGCGAACGATATAGGTAGGTATATATCTGCACATCCTGCCAGAGCCACAATAACACTTTTACATTTCCCCAATAGACGGAGATATGAGATACCCCAGTTCCCCGGATCTAACTGCTCTCGACTTTTTCCTTTGGGGCGATTTCAAAGAAAAAGCTTATGTGGATAAGCCCCGCAATTTAGAGCAACTAAAGGAACATATTCGATGGAATATATTGGGAATAACGCAGGAAACTTGAACTAAAATCATGGAAGATGTTCTAAAAAGGGCCTTTATTTGTCACCGCGAAAATTGACGTCACTTGCCAGATGTCATATTTCACAAATAACTGAAACACAACTCCAATAAGTATTCTTTGTTATCATTTTCATAATAAAGATTGATTTGGTTTATTGGTAATTTTATTTTAACATCAAATCGTGAATGTAAAATACTTTTACGTCATCCAAACGGTTCACTAAATTTCTATAATTTGCTGAATAGGAAAGTGGAGTTAACACGCGTGCAAGAACGTAGCCGGGGGGGGGGGGGGGGGGCGATGGGGGGCGACCCCCCAAAGGGTCAAGTAAAAACCAAAATACTCGGGGGAATGCGGTTGCCGTTACCTGTAGTGACCTTTTTTTTGGCTTTTTTGTTTACCTGCAGCGATCGCCCCCCCCCCCCAAAGGGTCAAGTAAAAACCGAAATACTCGGGGGACTTCGGTTGCCGTTGGCTGTAGTGAACTTTTTTTTTTGGCTTTTTTGTTTTATCTGCAGCGATCGCCCCCCCCCCCCAAAGGGTCAAGTAAAAATACTCGGGGGCTTTCGGTTGCCGTTGGCTCTACTGACCTTTTTTTTGCTTTTTTTGTTTCATCCGCATTAAAAGCCCCCCCCCCCCAAAGATAACTACTGGCTACGCCCTTGCACGCGTGTATGCTTATCGAGTAGAACTTGGAAAGCGCTGATTTACTTGAACATGTTTTTCATAAATCAACTTGTACAGAACATACATTTCTCCATGATATATGCAATTTAGGCTTTGAGTTATCTCCGCATTTGCTATTTGATATATTCTAAAATAATAACCACTATCTATTTCTATTTTACAGCCCACGAACAGAAATAGCAGAAATGGAAACTGTACTGTGATCGAAAGAGAATATACATATTACGAACAACACCAAGTACTAGGCACCAACCTTTTTTATAACGGGTGCTTAGTATTATCCCTTATTGTAATAATTTTTGTAATGCCTGAACAAAAATGAACTCTTATGATTGCGGTGCATTGTTAATTAGTTACAGAAACAGAACTCATCAGACTACATTTTTCAAAAAATGCCTGGTCTGAATTATAACACCAAATTATCAGTGGCACAGTGATTTACTTATCTAGAAACGGAGTTCCGTTTAAGTTGATAAAAAAACGTACGTATCTACATCTGCTATACATTAACAACTAAATAAACTGTTCAAAACATATTTTCATATTCATTATACATGCTTAACTGGTTAGACAGTTTTTTTTTTTTTTTCGTTTAATATAGGACTTTATAGAGAAAGCTCTCGTCTTACATAATGTGGTTATTTTAAAACAATTGAAGAGTTATTTTTCTCTTTTAACATACAAATTAATATAACTATGTAAATAATTTTATTAACTTTCCAAAATAATATCAAATTAAGTGAATGAACAAAAGAATACAACAAAATAAAATACTAACTAAAAAATTTTCCAAAAAAACTACCACTACTGAACTGGTTGCTTTGAATCAAATTTTCGTTTAACAGTTACGCACTAGTAATTGGTTATGTAGTGGTGATGTCATGATGAAACCTCTCCAGCATAGCACATGTTCCTGGAGTGGGTACTGGAACCTTCGGCCTAGAAACAAAAAACTGGACGTTTTCCACGAAACACCGAACTACTACACTTTTCTCGACGCGCGTTTCGCCAACCAAGTTAGCATCTTCAGGAGAAGATTAAAACTAAATTTAGTGCCACGGTTCACCGTAACTGTCAAAAGCGTGTTGGCCAAACAATCATAGGATAGACATAAATAATTTAAAATTAATTAGAAATGTAACAAACAGTAGACAGTTGGATGCTTTTGAAAGTTTAGAAATCATTAAGTGTAATGGTAGTATGAATAAGGACAATGGTCCGATACCCACAAGTCCACTGTTTGCTCTGATAAACAAAGATAGTTACGGTTCAGTGAACCGTGGCATATAAATAGTGCAAGTGTGTAGGCTAGAATTTAGTTTTAATCTTCTCCTAAAGATGCCAACTTGGTTGGCGAAACGCGCGTCGAGAAAATTGTAATAGCACATGTTTCCAAATCCAGCTCATCCAACGTATTCTCGAATTGCTTGTCTATAAAACGGAGGTACCTGTCTCCATTTAATGTAGCATCAAAAATATATTACCGACATACCACAATTCATAAATCGAATTTCATCAATACATAAAATATAACATACCTAAATCTAAATTATTGAACAACTCCACACATGAACCAAGTACAAAATTCGATTTACTTGTTAGGATTACCGGGGTGCAACGTTTGTTACAATTACCGGCCCAACTGCCAATTTGTATGGTTGATACTTACATGTTTCTTCAAGATAAGAATCTTGAATCAGTATATTCCACGTAATATGTCACGTAGACCATGAGGCTAACGCCTACCCTATACTCACAATAATTGACACTGAAAGTGGGAGGTAGTTGAAAATATGCCATACAAAATCGATCTGATGTGATCTTTCGGTACGGATATCATTAAAATGACCACTCTGACGCAGTGGCGGTGCGTGATATTTCAGTTAGCCATATCTTGAAAACGACGCATGGGACCCACTTCACTTTTTAGGAGATGACTATACACCTCTTACAGAAAGGATTTATAGTGAAAAAATCGTCAGCAAAGTTTGCGAAAAAAATTTTCAAAAACACTGGAGCACTCCCTGGGTTCTCAGTACCGTTCTGTGGAATATTTGCAGTATATATTTTTTCATAATCTAGAAACAAATATAAGGAGACGTTTTTCGATTTGTTACAAAATATTTTTTTTTCAAACTTCAAATGGCCATAACTTTTTGAAACAAAAAATATTTTGTAACAAATCGAAAAACGTCTCCTTATATTTGTTTCTAGATTATGACAAAAAATATACTGCAAATATTCCACAGAGCGTTACTGAGAACCCAGGGAGTGCTCCAGTGTTTTGAAAATTTTTTCGCAAACTTTGCTGAGCATTTTTCACTATAAATCCTTTCTGTAAGAGGTGTATAGTCATCACCTAAAAAGTGAAGTGGGTCCCATGCGTCGTTTTCAAGATATGGCTAACTGAAATATCAACGCACCGCCACTGCTCTGACTATAAATAAAACTGTAGGACACAATTCCATCCACTGCGATGTTTTCCTGATCAATTTTCAATCATCACATTTTCGCGAATATCAAGCTCGTTTCCACACCACCCATGAGGTAGAGCTCTTGGTGCGTCTTTTTTTAAGTGGTTTCCCCTGTAGGCCTAATCCACTGAAATTGTTTTAATTTTACTTGCACAGGGGGGTGTTTTTCAATAATGAATCGGTGTTCCGTACACTGAAACAACTTTGCACATAACAGTTGGACCACATGATTGAAGGACGCAATCCAATTTTGTTACACCTCTGTCGTTTTCTGTAACCCATTTTATGGTTGCAAGATATGAATGAGTTGCATGCTCGAAGTTGGTACTAATGCCTCAGTGGTCGGTGAAAAAATGTTACATATTCTCTACCAACCCTACTGTGTCTGCTCTGAACTCTTGAAGTTGACTGAATTTTACAAAAGACTACAAAAATGTCGTTTAGAAACTGCATACAGTGGCAGTCTCGATAAAACGATAACCGGCTTGGCTTGACTGACCAACTAGTGAGTCACTGTAGTATTTTATCATGTAGTCGTCTGATATTTATATATGAGGAATCTACTTTCAGTGCTCACGTTACTTTCCTAAATGATAGAAAACTTATTTTTCTGCAGACGTAGAAAATCACTATGTTACTGATGATTTTAAGAGTTACAGTCTGAATCAAGTATAAACGAGTATATCGAGATAATGCATCTGTAGATAGGCGAATATTCGACATAAAAGTTATACGTAAAGCTTGGGAGCTCTACAGACTGCGTTCAACAAAATCAGCAAAGCTTTACTTTTACCTCATAATAATTCATGAACGGCTGTCTGTATAACTCTAAGATTTACATTGTTGTTGCTAAAATGTTGTTGCTGTTATTGTTAATGTTTTCACATGTTTCCTTCTTTCAATTTTAGTATTATGGGCGACAAGTACAATTTGAAGTCAATTTGTGCACTAAATGTTTGCATAATTTGTTTTATTTGTTTGTTTACGCCGACAGTCGAAGTCGAGATGGTCATTTTATTACATGCTCGATGCTCTGTTTATCAACTAAACCTAAATGTTCCATTCCCACATCACCAGCCTAACGAATATTGTAACATTCTTAATAATCTAATATATTTTTCTATTCATTAAAAATACCAGGTAAGTTAAATGATAAAAACTTTACAACAAAAATGGAAATCATACAATGGAAATTTGAACTGACGGCTATATTTACACACGAATACTTCAAATTCTAATTGTTGTCCGAATTAAATAGACGTACATATATATATAATTGTTTTGTTAATGTGTTATGCACAGTAAGTCCATAAAATGTGTTACTAATTTATAAATAAAATGAAATTAAAATTGCTTTAATATTGAACCTTTTTTATATAAAAGTAAGTGTAAATGTATTATATTGATTTTTCACAAATCGTTCATGTTTACAAAATCAGGCTATTTATTACGCTATGTAAGAAACGGCCACCTAATATTTTAAGCATTTATGTATATTGATGTTACTTGTTTAATTTAACTAACGTGTAAGTATAAAAAAACGAATGTAAATAAGGTTGCAATAAATTTAAATTTAAATCAGTCAATAATATAGTGAAAATAAATGTTAACTATGTAACCAGTATATATTTCAGTAAATAAAATGTAAACATAAACGTTTTATTAAATTATTACTAAACACAAGACAATAAAACATCACAAGTAAATCACTCCTCATTTAAAATATCTTAGTTTATTTTCTAATAAATTGTGTACCACATTTTCAACTTCAGTGACTTTTCATACAATGTGATAATAACTTAATAAATATATATGGAACGTGTCATCACATTTTTGTAGATCCCTTATTACAAGTAATTCCTCATTAAGAACTAAGAAATACATATTTCCACTATTTTTTTAAAGGAATAAGTATAGGTATACACAGAACAAAAGCACATAATTTAAACAATTATTTATTATAGCTTGGTAAATTTCGTTCTTAACTACTACACGAAATTTCTTACACAAAATTTTCCAGGGAATGTGAAACATATTCGATATACGATAGCAATCTTCTTAGTTTTATTTCATACCATAAACAGTACAACATACAAATGTAAACTTTAAAAACCATTCATGTTTTATACAACTTATAGGCATATAAGGCATATATGTATAAGAGCAAATATCGAATTTTCCAACTTCAATTTGTCAACTAAATTCATTACAATTAAATTCAGATTTAAATAGTCCGAGTCATTGCCAGGTATTTCTCCAACATATCTAATTATTCAACATTTTATTTGACTCTCGATGATAGCAAATCATCTATTATAACCTGAACTTTGTCTATCTCATGATTTACTGTGTTGTATTTAATTAATACAAATAATCATAATCAGACAAGATACATAGTTAACTACATACTTCCAGCTCTGTATGACAACTTCCACTAACAAATTTTAACGTTCTATTAGATTCAATCTAAAAACACCATTAGTACAGAATTTAACACTGACATTTTGTGGGCTTGCTGCAAAAACCCTTTAATCTGCATTTGACCAAACTAGAGATATTTGAACTATTAAGTTGAAAACTCAGTAGAATAATAAGAATAATTACAATGCAATTTGTATTTGTACTACCCTTTAAATAAGTTTTTTTAGTTTTATAAAAAAAAAGCTGATTTTTTCTTTGGCAAAAATGTTAATCTCGACGATTCCTTTTTAGTAATTTGAATTGTTGCAGTAAACCCACGATTTTAAATTTCTAAGAAAAAAGACATAAAACCATATTACACAATACTTTACATCTCTCAAAATACTCGACATTCCCTTTAACAATGGCACAATTTAGTGAATTTAGACATTAGACCACCAAAAAATGACCCTCATTTATCTCTAACCCATTTAAACCCTATTATAACTGAAAATGCAATCAGTTTCTTCGTTGTGATATGTAGTTATCTTCATGTTGATACCTTCAAGTGTTTAGAAATTATCATATACCAAAATCTGTCCTTATTGACGAATATATCCATTAACAAACAACTGAACTAACAAACCAACAGACAGACACACAAGCAAAAGTTTTCTATTTCCTCAAACATAAAATGTCCACTGGATTTAACTTGGTTAATTTGTGGAATACATATTGTACATAAAAATAATTACGTAAAATATTTTTCCTTCCAGCTACGGCAACGTTACAAAGAATAGGCAAAATATGAGACATTACTGATAGATTTAACGAATTGGGTAGCACTAGTCAGTATATTTATTTATGAGAAGGCTTTACAAGCCAACAGACAGACACACAAGCAAAAGTTTTCTATTTCCTCAAACATAAAATGTCTACTGAATTCAACTTGGTTAATTCCTGGAATACATACTGTCCATAAAAATAATTAAGTAAAATATTTTGTCATCCTCCTATGGCAACGTTACAAAGAATAGTCAAAATATGAGACATTACTGATGGATTTAACAAATTGGGTAGCACTAGTCAGTATATTTATTTATGAGAAGGCTTATAAAGACGAAATATAAAAAAAATGCATTCTTGTATGATCTATCAAAGATAAAATCATCGGTTTTTATGAATTCCACAAAAAAAAACCTACTACCAGTACTTTAATGATGACCCCGAGATACCAGTTATTACTTATATTGAAGTACTTATAACAAATTTGTGCATGTATCAATATTATAATAATTACCTGTTTAAAGGTTATAAGGTGTCCTTACACCAGAGATTCAAAACTTAAAGGTGTATTATTAATCGACTATTATGAAATCACTTATAGGGTTGGTTTTATCGATCATTAAAAAGATGTGAGTATTGTCAATTCTAGCCATTACTGTGATTGAACAAAATATGGAAGTTTATTAAACACCAAATTGAGATTTCGGAAATATACCTAATCACTGAAACAGGCCACATTGCTGAGGAAAGACTTGTCGACATTGAATTACTTTACGCACTATATTGAAAATTTAAATTCGGCGATTAAAACTATGAATGCCACCTTTAATTACGTAACTTTCAGCACTATCCCATGTAAAAACGAAGAAATCAAAGAACTGTGAAAGGAATGTCGAAACTTTCACACCAAGATTAATAAGCCTTTTAAGTTTTCTGCGAAAAATAATGGTTCGTCAAAGCTAAGTACCTATAAAAAGATATATAAAAATCCAATAGAAAATATATCCCCACATCATGTATGTGGGAAAAATAAGATTAAATAAAATTGAAATATTAAATTTATATATAATTTCTTGTTCAATTTTGTTTAATATTTATATAAAATAGATGGAAAATGGATGTCTTAATATGACATCTACACATTATGGGATTGAAGCTAATGGTGGGTTCATGCAGAAATTTTTAGTAATAAGAATAAGAATAGTAATAAGCATAAAAGTTAAACCTTCGTTTTATAATGACCCAGTTCATGCAGCAAATCCTTATTTTTAAAATTATTACTAAAAATTATGTTTACTGCATGAACTGGGTCATTATAAAACGAAGGTTTAACTTTTATGCTTATTACTATTCTTATTCTTATTACTAAAAATTTCTGCATGAACCCACCATAACTGTACTATACTCACATTTTATTTGTTCCATTATAAATACGATAATGCACCTAAACCTTAATAAAAGGAAAACCTTAGTGACAAATGTCATAAATTATATATATGGCAGAATACTTATTTATACTATAATGCGACAATGTCGATGTTGAAACAGAAGACTACATAATATAGATGACAATTTTTTTTAATGGATGATGAAGTAAAAACGGCAATATACCAGTTATCATATCACAAATTCCAAGCAAATGTGCATCCTATAGAATAGTGGAGGAGTAATTATATTGAAAATTATGAAAAAATTTCACTGACACTTGTACTTATAGTTTGTTAAAAATTAAAGAATGATTACTAAGGTTACTTGTACATTAAGAAACTGAAAAGTTCTATATTAGCAAACTGAAATTTACTAATAAGATTCCAACGCTGTACCAATGTATCCCTTCTATAAGAAGACAGTATGAAAATAAAATAACAACTGCAAAACATATTAGAAACATTGTGAATCAACAACATTTCAGTTGATTGGAATTAATCCTTCAATGTTGCTAAATTATACACAAAATATGTATTTTCCACAACCAACATCTTCTTGGACCAAAACAAAAGAAAAAATAAAAGTAAAATCAAAGGCAGATCAAAATCCTATGATTACGTTGTCATTATTTACTTCGATTAGGATAAATAGATTATTTTACCAGCTTATTTAAAGAGAATCGAAATATCAGCTATGTTGGAAAATTGTTTTAAAACTATCCTGTAATGTGCTGCAAAAATTCAAAATAATTATCTATTTTCAAATCCATACATTGTGCTACTGAGTAATTTTTTAAACATCTCAAAAACCACAAAAATTAACCACCTTATATCGCCTAATTTTTCTAGAACGTCTAAATAACATTAAATAATATGTATTAGGCATGGTTCCATTTAACCCTTTCAGTGTACATGACTGTCTATGTCTAATTATGCATACCAAAACTGGATGTCGTAGCTTCAGCAGTTTTTACATATCACCGTTTCCAGCCATTTTAACAACCCTATATATCACCTTTACATCCATCATAATGTAAATTTAAACTCTATCTAAGGTCTCTTATTATATTAAAAGACACAAACAAAATATTTATAATCATTATTAAGGTATGTGCGATAAATAACGCCATGTTCCCAATAACGTCAAATGCCATATTCTGGAATCTTTATTGAAACAAGCGAGAAAAATCATTGAGAAACCATTTAAGCTTCTCTTATAGAAATTATGTGATGGATTCATTCATCAGATGTCTAGAGTATGTCACTAAGAGTAACCAATTAATTTTTGTTATGTAATTTTGTAGTGTTTTAAGTCTAATTTCACACCTAACAATTTCAATTTTTTTCTCTTTCGTCGTTTAGGAGATAAGAAGGGGGAGGAAGGCGTGACACTTCATAGACGCACTCTGTATATATACCAATCATTTTAACAGTTTTCTGTAATAAAAAAATGTTGAAACACACATCTGCCAAAATAGAATTAAAAAAAATTGAATTGCAAACATTTTTAAAATAAAATAGCAGGCTAACAGGTGTGCCCGGGCACACCCGTTACTCAACACGAGACAAGACAGGTTTAGATCAAACATATAATGACTAATCGGTGTGTTGCGCCTTAAACATCAACATAAACAACAGAGACTAAGCTTATCCAAAGCTGTCTTGTATTGTTTTCTCTAACTGGTATGCGGCCAACATAACTGGGATAGTTCATAAACCCTATGGAAACATCTAAATTCCCTTATAGCTATTAATTTTGACCAATTATTTTACAATAATAAAAATTAAAACACAATTAACCAGCTCATGTTTTTTTTGTTACTACCTCATTATCATTTCGCCTGTCGAAAGGTATTAAAATATTGATAGGTATTATTTTATTTATTTAACTAACACTTTCATTGACCTGACCTGAGTAGGAATGTAAATTAAACTTGTTAAGAAACAGGCTATACAGATGTGGCCCACATTGACTTAGGGACAGCAAATATTAACAGCTAAACGATTCGGTGTGCAAGGGAAGACCATGTGGCATGCACCATGAAAATCGTCCACTGATCTGCGCTTAAACACGGATTGGGCATGCGGATGCACATGTGCGATACAGGTGGGGCTTTACAGCAGGAGCATATGTGCAGAAATGCTTTGTCGTACAGATTGTATATAGCACATCAACACTTATTCAAATTTTGCTTAAGAAAAATATAATCAACTCTAAGGATTCAAAGTCTTATTAAGAAATTAACAAATTCCTTAGTTTACCATTTAAACACATTATTTTTGACATACACTCATGTGCCAAAACCATTATTAAATATCAATTCTAATAAGTTTTTGATTTTGTATGTGAAGTAATTGTGAATTAAAAATTGTTTATCAATCCTAAAATATCCTTCATTACTCTTATTATATTGTTATTATTGGTACTAGAGTCAACTCTTTATCAACATAACTACACTATATGTAATTATGTTGAATTATTTTGCACCACCTTTACTTATGTCAAATAGCTGCTTGACTTTTAAGGAGGTCAAATTTTTCCCTGAGATCATGAAGAAGCAAACCGTTATTGGTTTCTTTGAGAGTATTCTCGGCCATTCTTCGGATTTCAGAAATTTTTTCGTTAATGTCAGTGGATGGATACTTATCCTGAATTAACTTGTGATAGTCCAAATAGAACTCTGCATGATTTATCCAAACGTCCACATCTTCCTTGCCAAACTGCTCACACGCCAACTTTAGTACAGTTTTCATCTCGTCAATATCTTGATCCAGCTCTAACGTTTCTATTTTAAACATGGTGGCATGGAGTTGCTTGCAGTAAGGTTTTTCCTGAGAAAGTAAATTGTAAGTTTTTCGAGCATCTTTAATGCCCTTGGTCAAGGCCAACCACTGAATATACTCTGGTTTTAAGATATCTGACACCTCTTTAGGCTGTTCCACACCATCTTTATAAATCAAATCTATTACTTCATTTCCAGACGTTAAGGTATGATAACGCAAAGTTGTTAACCACAAAGGGGCCGACTTCTCCTTTAAATGTAAGATGGCCTTTTTGAAAACCTGATTTACTTCTTTTGTTTGATCTTTCATAACGGCATACCGTAACCTTAAATTCCACAATTCTACAGATTCTGGTAAAGCAGCTATACCTAAAAATAGAGTAAATCGCTAGAAATAAAATCAAGGTTACTACAGCGGTTTTAATGAAATTTTATTTTAATTCAAAACTGTAAAAGTATACCTGGTGTCAATAAACACTATACATCTGCCATTTTTTTAGGACGAAAATAAGGAAATTTGGAAGATAGGTAAGCTGAGTTTTAAGGTAAGGTGGATAAAATTCATATCTAAATGGAACAAGAAATTTAAATATGCCCTGTGAAAAAGAAAAATCCAAGCGAAACTGGGCATCTAACTAAAATCTGCTTCTATACTTTTATTTCGATTTTTAATCAAGAACCTATCAAGGCATTTTGAAATAAATCAATATCACATATGTACTTTTTTAATACAGAACAATATTGGAAAATTAATAAACGTTTAAAAACACAAAACGTCCCCAAATAAAGAACAAATAAATTTCCCAACTTTATTAGCCATTCTCATATTATACATGTACAGTGAGTCACAGCAAAAGATATCCATTGGCCTAAGTTAAGAAAATGAATAAAGTATTAGCCAAGGTATGCCCCTAAAGGCGGCACTTCACTTGGCGTAGCGTATTCATATATTTGTTGTATTTGCCCAAAAACGGCGATGTGTAGAGAAGCTATTCGCTATATTTGCTTTATTTATACAAATAATGCAAATAGCGCTAACAGCAAATACGCTTTTCCGCCCACTTGTCAGTTTTCAATCACACATCAAAGGAATCAAATATGTAAGTCGAATATTTGTGGTAACCGTCCACACTTGGTTCCACCAGCGCCGTGTTCGCCATGGTCTTTTAGTCTCTTTGTACTTATGTAGATATAACATCTATTGGTAATAAGAAGCATTTAGGTAATAAGCTGCTGTCACTGTCAACACGTCCATCACTGTGTTCACTGGTTCTGAATATTCAAACATATTTGGCATGTTTGAGTATTTTGCTATATGTGTGGATGGCATGTTTGGAATATTTGCGAATACATCAAATATTTGGACAAATACAGCCATACTCAAACACAAATATGCTACGCCAAGTGAAATGCCGCCATAAGGTTTGCAATTCAGTTTTCAGCTGCAAATCGTAAAATAAGTTTTTTGTACAGCAAATCCAATTAAATTTAATATTTTAGCAATGACCCGTTGACTTTTACCCAACGGAATATTACAGCTTTGCGCTTTTCAAGCCTTGTGCGACAACCCATGGATTATACTATTTTTTTATGTCTTGTTTGTTTCTGCCCTACCACATACTACAATATAACAATATCCGGTCAGCTTAACCTCTGTGGGGTTTATCGATACCGCGTACATTCGGATGTTAATTGCACAATTATAGGTGGATATTTTTTACTGTGAGATGGTATTCGAATGTACTAAATGTTATAGATACTATATTTTTATCTTACTAGTTTAACGGATTGTCTATATTGGCCAGCAACTATTTAATGGGATATAGCAAATGTTAGGTGCATATCTTAGCATATATTTTACTCATTTTCTTAACATAGGCAAGTGGATACATTTCACTGGGAGTCACTGGTAACTACAATAACAAGCCCTATTTTTTATCCAAAACTACAATTTACTTAGAACTCACAATCAATACAAACGTATTTCTTCATAGATAGAAACACACAAATATGTATAATAAGAATTCACATACATAATAATTATGAAAATTTCTAACTTATATATTGTTATAAATCTCCACAATTAATCTTTTGCTGAGCTTTTCAAGTGTTTATGCCAAAGAAATTCAATACCTTTGCATTGCTAATTACCAGACAAGCATTTTTAAGAACATAATACATACTAAGTTATATACAGTTACATCAAGTTGATAACTTGATGTGTAATCCTTTGTTGTTAATAGTATGCTTATTGATAGGGTACTTGAATAATATACAACTGTCAAATATCCTTTATTTTTTGTTATTTATAAAATTTTATATAATTACATAAAGAATTTATTTGTAAAATCCGATTTTTCATATGGCAGATATTTAATTCTACTATAATGAATTTTACATATTTTATAAAATAAAAAATAATAAACCATGATAACTGGCATTCAAAAGAAAATATTGTTCAACTATACAATAAATAGTATTACAATATTATAATACAATAAATAGTATTATCTACTATAATGAATTTTACATATTTTATAAAATAAAAAATAATAAACCATGATAACTGGCATTCAAAAGAAAATATTGTTCAACTATACAATAAATAGTATTACAATATTATAATACAATAAATAGTATTGTATTGTAAAAAATTTGCTTTTTCAAAAAACACAAATTGCTTTTTCAAAAAAAAAATTAGATGTAATGGTAATTTGAGGAATTGGGTTTCAATTATTACTATCATTATTTGCTAACAAAGGTAATGGACATTTAATTAATTATGTTTGTTACCAATAACTCACACCATATAGGTGACGTCAATGGGTGTGTCATTCCAAGTGTCAATTACTCAGCATGTGTATCAAAGCCAAGACCCCAGCTTTGAACAGTTCCACTGATAAATTATATATTTTAAATGTTTTTTCTCAATTAAGAAATTTCTTTTTTTGTTTCTTTTTTTTAAATCAAAACAATTAAATTTAATATTAAATTTATATTATGTCGTTACATTTTTCTATATAAAACACATATTAAAAAAAAAAACGACGTTTAGGAAACACCAGGAAACACCGAACTACTATACTTTTTTTCTCTACGTGCGTTAAGCCAACTAGGTGGGCATCTTCAGGAGAAAATTAAAACTAAATTCAAACCTACACACTTGCACTATTTATACTAAATTTGTTGCCACGGTTCACTCAACCGTAACACAATCTTTACAACTTATTTCGTGTATTCCTGACTTTTCGTTATTGTCGATTTTGTCTTTGGGGTTGAACACATGACTCATTTGAAATATGGCAGAACAGAAAAATCTTGTGTTGCCCAACACGCTTTTGACAACAACCATAGGATATTTAAAATTAATTAGAAATGTAACAAACAGTAGACAGTTGGATGCTTTTGAAAGTTTAGAAATCATTAAGTCTAACACAAATGTGATATGCGTACGACAGGTTAGATTCTCTCAAAAACCTTCATTACTATAGTAATTTTTAAAGTGTATTGTCCTGATAATAGTGTTTTGTTTTTATCTTTATATATTTACTATATATGTATATAGACAGTACCGCCAATGTTTGTAATTTACCACCTTACATGACAACAATAGCAACATTGATGTAAGTAAAAGTTACAATTGCTTTTCTGTAGTAATATGTAATTTTTTTAAATCTATATCTTATATCTACTTCTGTATAAAATTGTAGTGAGCCCTGATGAAGGAGAAATAAAACTCCGAAACGTTGGCAAAAATTCAATAGTTATTTATTCCTGGACCTAATCCAACCAACCAAAAAAAAAAAAAATTAAGTGTAACAGTTGTATGAATAAGGACAATGGTCCGATACCCACCAGTCCACTGTTTGCTCTGATAAACAAATATAGTTACTGTTCAGTGAACAGTGGCAACAAATTTAGTATAAATAGTCAAGTATGTAGGTTAGAATTTAGTTTTAATCTTTTCCTGAAGATGCCAACTTAGTTGGCGCAACGCTGCCGTCGTGAAAAGTATAGTAGTTCGGTGTTTCATGGAAAACGTCCAGTTGTTTGTGTCTACGCCGAAGGTTCCAGTACCCACTCCAAGAAAACACCTATTGGTGTTCAGTACACATCCTTTTTGAAATAAAATTCAGTAAAATGATATCTTGTGCTAATAAATATACAACTTTAAAATGAAATTTTACAAAAAAAGTCTCATTCTTACCTTTTTCCAATACTTTCAAGGAGTCTGCCTCATTTTCAGTTAGTCTTATCCATACAACAAAATGTCTCTCTTCTAATGTAACCTGACTACTTGCTTCTTCCAAGGCAGATAATAGGGTTTTTTTCTTAAATACGTTCGCTACATCACCCTGTTGTTGTAATTCCATCAAATGGTCAAGGTACAAAATCCACAAAGCAGACTTTTTCACTTTTGATATCTTTGACAATCCCTCTTTATATTTTTCAATGCCCCTTGTCAAGCAGAATTTTGTCAATTTTGTCTGACCATCATCTACAGATCCATAATGGTGACCTTAAAAAAGTATGGTAAATATTATTTTATTTTTATTCATTGCAAAAATAAATACACAGTAAAAAAATACAACTTTAGGATGTCCAAAGTATTCAAACATGACAATATCATGAACTCAAATAATTAAACAATAACATCAACAAGTTAATAAAAGTAAATTTATAGTTGTATGTTTATAGTGTATAGTTGTAATGAAGAAATTTCTTCACTTAATGAAAATTACTGACTTTGTAACTTTCATACTTTACTAACCACTTTCTTCTCGTCTTGCCAAAGCATCCCAAACAAACTCTTCATCAAAATAGTACTGCTCTAATCGTTCAATGATCAAATTCTGTACACTCTTTGTAAAATTATGCGGCTCCAGCAGTTTTAGTATTTTCAGAAGAAATTGGAAATCATTAATATTCTTAAATATTGTCTGAATGTAAGTTTTTATCTTCTCACAACATATTTCATCATTTGTTTTCTGAGCTGTTGTGTCCTTAGGCCAATCGTCTTTGTCTCTATTTAAAAGCTCCAACTGAATTGCCTCAGAATACAGAAATTGGCAATCCTTATGAATCATCAATCCCTTGTGAATCACATTTAATGCTTGATTTAAATCTCTCCGAATGTACCATGCAGCTGCTACTTGCCACACATCTGGATTATGTGAGAAATTCTAAAATTAAATGCTTAATAAAATGCTCATAACAACTACTTTACATTGCTTAAAATTAAATGTGAAACAAATTATCAAATTATGTCTATTGGCATTATATTATGGTGCAAAAAAAAGTTAGCCATTTTACACATAAATTTAAATTATTGTATCCATACCGTTATCATATTCTGTATAAGAGATCCTGCTCTGTTGTAGTTATATTCCTTGCAAAATTTAAAATATGACAAATATAACGAAAAATCATTTGAATATCTTTGTAAGGCTACTTCATACAAGTATTTTATTCTTTTAATGATCTTAAACTCTATGCTATTCTTTCTATCGGCCACTCTATACTTATTTCTCCGAAGCTTTATATCTCTTAACAGAAGCTTCTCATACTGGATATAATCTTTATAGTCCTGTAAATTTTTTGTTACTCCATTTATTTTATACCCATAATGTTTTCTTTTCCTCAGAATTTCTCTACAAATAAATTATACAAAATAGATATCATAAATTATATAAACAACTTTGGGCACAAGTTCCATATATGGCCCACGAGTGAGTTGAAAATGGTGAGGGCCATAAATGATGTTCTCATGATGAGAGAAACCCATCCCAATAAGTTTCAGCTGCCGGAGATTAAAGATAAATAGAAAATAAGCAAGTTTACTTTCACCAAACTGAGGTGGTGTAATGGTTACACCCTTCCCTAGTTATGGTTGTACTTCCTCTGGCGAAGAGGTTGTTGACTGGAGAATATACATCCGTTCGAAAAGATTCTCAATGACATTAAAATACTATATCCAATCAATTGAATGTAAATAAGTTCAAATAAAAGGTAAATAAGTTCAAATAAAAAAAACTTTTTGTTATAAAAATCTTGTTTTTTAGGGTTCCGGCAGCTGAAATCACATGATATGTAGTGTACTAGTCCTAAACTATTCTCTGAGGCCCATAAATTACGTCTAAATAATGGGCCATATATGGTACCGCAGCCCAACTTTGTTTTCAATAAAACAGTAAAATGACAAACTTAAATGACAACATTAAATAGTAATGGCTAAATTACACCTGCCGAGAACTCGGCTGAGTCGCTCGCTTTGTCACTCGGCCGAGAAAGGTAAATTGGAGAGTAGGTGATTACATTTGGAGGCGACAGTAGGCAGTGAGTGCTCAGTGCAAAAGGTAACATGGTTTCACGTCAGGAAAAAATGAAAAATATGATGAGAATTTTTAAACAATATTGCGAAATAATCATACCTGCCATAATAGAGGAAATGCAAGTCAGTAATGATAAAAAAATATTATGGATAAGATCGTGGCTTTTAAGACGAGATGAAAGAGGAGGAACAGCAACCCTGTTAAAAGAACTTGAAACAGAAGATATTGTTACGAATATATCTTCAAATTACTCGCTTTTCTGTCCAAACACGTTTATTTAACAATCTACAACTCGTGGGTCTTAACCATGTAACATTCAAAACATAACTAACTAACTCCTAGCAACCACACCAGTATTTATAATATTTACATCTTCTAGAAAATTCGTTTGACATCTAGAATATTTAATATGACATTCCATACAATTCTTTACTAACAGCTAGTGTATAAACTAAATTGACTTAATATATAAACTATAAAACTTAATAAATGTCAGCTGTCACAAATGTCACTTTTACAAATGTCACATTGCTCCCCTCTTTAAGGTTATTCGTCCCGAATAACACTGTCTTCAGTCCTAGGCGGCGGATCTTCGACAACAAACCAATCGGGTGGATTATGTCCTGTATATCTTGCGAGTCTCTCCAAATGGACCACCTTCGGCTTGCTTCTTGGAGATAGCTGGATGCGGTAGACCAGGTCGTTGATTTTCCTTATTATGGTGTACGGGCCTTCCCAGTTGCTCTGAAGCTTTGGACTTTTTCCTTTCGTCCTTTTGGGGCGTACAACCATACTGCATCACCAGGTTTAAATGCAGTCTCTGTTGATGTAGTGTCGAGACGCTGCTTCATTTTGTCGCTGTGAATTTTCAGCTTCTCCCTGGCAAATCGGTGGATCTGGTCCATTCTCTCTCTCAAATTCTCTACAAATTCTGGCAGAGATCGTTCCTGATTTTCCTCTAGTGGACGGCCAAGTATGAGGTCAGTAGGCAGTTTCATTTCTCTTCCAGAGGTCAGCATAGACGGAGTGTAGGTAGTCGACTCATGCTGGGAACTTCGATATGACAGCAAAAACAGAGGCACCAATTTGTCCCAGTCCCTTTGATTTTCAGACACGAATTTAGACAGGTAGTGGCATATGGTTCTGTTATGGCGTTCAACCATGCCATTCGACTGGGGATGAAGCGCAGTTGTTCGGGTTTTCTTGATGCCCATTGTTTTCATCACTTCTTGCCACAGCTCTGATTCGAAATTTCTTCCTTGATCGGAATGCAGTTCGAGGGGCACTCCATGTCTAGCTATGACATTCTCGATGAACGCTTCGGCTACAGTTTCTGCTTCTTGATTGGGAAGAGGTACTGCTTCGGGCCATTTCGAGAAATAGTCCATTACCACCATCAAGTACTTATTGCCACGGTCGGTTACAGGTAATGGTCCAAGAATGTCCACTGCTACCCTCTCGAATGGTGCTCCGGATAAGTACTGCACCATTTTACCACGGCTTCTTGTGTTTGGTCCCTTTTTGGCAGAGCACAAATCACATCTCTTACACCATTCTTCTACGTCTCGGCGACAGTTTACCCAATAAAATCGGTCCCTTACTCGAGCCAAAGTCCTGGTTACTCCAAAATGTCCTCCCGGATGGGCTGCTGTGAAGCTCTTCTAGCACTTGGTGGATTCTTGCTTTAGGCAAGACCAACTGGTAGACTGCGGATACTCCATTGGGGCTCTCCCACTTCCGATGCAGTAGGCCATCGCGAAGACAAAGGGAATTCCATTGAGCCCAGTATCCCTTTATAGTCGTACCATATCTGGAAACTTCCTGCCAAGTTGGTCGAACTCCATTCTTTACCCAGTTCCGGATTAATTTGAGGTCACTGTCTTTCTTCTGGCTCTTCTTTAATTCCTCCGAGGACCATTCATCTTCAACCTGTATTGTTGTTGCCATTAACAGTTCATTGCCGGTCTCATATGAGGACTCTTTAGTCTCGATCTTCTGGCAGTAGCGACATTTCTGTTCTAAACACGGTCTTCTCGATAATGTGTCTGCATTACCATGTGTTTTTCCACTCCGGTGCATTATTTTGAAGTTATACTGTTGTAGTCTCTCCATCCATCTAGCAACTTGTCCTTCCGGGTTCTTAAAATTCATAATCCACTGCAGGGCGTTATGATCTGTCCTAATTAAAAAGTGTCTTCCATAAAGGTAACTATGAAAATGCTCCAGCGATTTGATGATGGCCAGTAATTCTTTCCTCGTAACACAGTAATTTCTTTCAGCCTTGCCTAGTGTCTTGCTGAAATAGGCGATTACCTTTTCTTCTTTGTCTTGAACCTGGGATAAGACTGATCCAATTCCGTGTTGAGAGGCATCACAATCCAAAATAAACATTCCATCTTGTTTAGGGTATGCCAAAATTGGTGCTGTAGTTAGGCGCTTCTTCAGTTCTGTGAAAGCTTGCTGGCAGTCTGGAGTCCAATCGAAGGTAACATTATTTTCGGTGAGCCGATGTAGTGGTTTAGCAATTTTTCCGAAATCCTTTACAAATTTCCTATAGTATGTGCAGAGTCCAAGAAAACTTCTTACTTGATGTTTATCTCTGGGTCGTGGCCATTCTTTGATTGCAGATATCTTCCTGGGGTCGGTTTGAATTCCTTCGGCGGATACTATGTGTCCTAGAAATTCCACTTGTTTTTGAAACAGGGAACATTTCTTTGGATTCAACTGTAGGTTGGCATTTCTGAATCTATTGAAGATATCCTCCAAATTCTTAAGATGTTCTTCAAATGATTTCCCCATTACAATGACGTCATCAAGGTATACCAAGCAAGTTTTCCACGTCATTCCTCTGAGTACTAACTCCATCAGTCTCTCAAAAGTGGCCGGTGCATTGCAAAGACCAAATGGCATAACTTTAAACTGATAAAGGCCGGTACCAGCAGAAAACGCAGTTTTCTCCTTATCGTCGGGATGAAGTTCGACTTGCCAATATCCACTCTTCAAGTCCAATGTTGAAAACCATTTTGACTCTGAAAGTGTGTTCAGGGTGTCGTCGATTCGAGGTAGAGGATAACTGTCTTTCCTAGTCACATTGTTCAGCTTCCGATAGTCCACACAGAATCTTGTTGTGCCATCTTTCTTCGTAACTAAAACAACGGGTGAAGACCATGGGCTCGATGATTCCTCGACGACACCTTCTTTCAGCATTTTATCAATCATTCCGGTAACTTCATTCTGTTTAGCGAATGGTAGTCTTCTTGGAGCTTGCTTTATCGGTGGGTTATTGCCGGTGTCTATGCGATGTTGAACCAGACTTGTTCTGCCGGTGATGTTTCCATTGGCAAATACATCTTGATATCTGTCGAGGAACTGTCTAGCTTTTCTAGCTTCTTCCGGTTCCAGATGAGCAGCATTTTTGAGCAAAGATTCTGTAATAGTTGGATCACGTACCCTTGCTTGATTCGTCTGAGCTTGCTTGACTTCCTCGCATTTAACTATCTTTTCGACTGGTTCACAACGTCCCAATACTTCATTCTTCTTAAGAATAATCTTTTTGTCTGATATGTTGGCAATCCTTACTGGAATTTGGTTATTCATTTGTACTAGGCTTCTTGCAACCAATAAGCCATCGTTCCTTTCGCTCGCCTCGACTATTCCGGTACTCAGACCGTTTCCATCCAATTTTGCAATGATGATGTTCTCTGATCCTTGGGGTATTTGGATGTCCTCTTCAACTATGATCCTTCTTGATCTATCGTAGTCTTGAAGTTTGGGGGCCATAACAATTTCTTCATTTTGAATTTGTATAGTTTTGTTTCTAACATCCACGACAAAACCATGTTTACTCAATATGTCTAGTCCTAATATGCAGTCGTCTCTGATATCGGCTGTTAAAACTCGGTGATACATGATTTTCGAACCCAGTTGAATTTTTACATTTAGTTCACCATGTACAGGAATCAATTCTCCAGTAGCTGTTTCCAATTTCACATGTCTGGATAATTCCTTTGATGATTTTTGCAGAATGTCAGGCCGCAGAATAGTTCTTGTAGCACCGGTGTCAATTACAAAGGAACACCATTTATCGTCCAAGTATCCATGGACTATCAGGCTTCGTTCGTCGCTACTTATTTTTGAGACATAAATCTTGGGGCATTGAGTATAAGTAGTCGACACGCGCCCCCTAGCATCGACTAATTGTCGTTTCCCCGAATTTCTTGCTGGTGATCTGGAACGAGGTCTTCGGTCTGGGGTTGGGGAACGACCAGTCCTATGCTGTGAAGTCTTCAATGTCCCATTTTCTTCTCTCCAGTTTCTCTTGTCTGGACTTCTGGATCTTGATCTCGAATCTGGCTGTCGATCTGGTGAATTCGTTCTTGACTGGGACCTTGACCTAGCCCTGCAAAAACGCTGTAGGTGCCCAATTTTTCCACAGTTGTAGCAGCGCCTGGTTTCCTTCTGTGGTGAGTTCGACTGTTTGATTTCATCCAATGCTCGCATTATTTTCTCCATGGTCTCGGGAAGTGATTGGCATTCGTCGAATTTAACTTGCCTTACTCTGGATTTGTAGCTCCTCGATGCTTCTTTAGCTGCTTTAAATTCCAAAGCAGCTACGAGTGCATCACTAATCGTGGTGTGTCTGCCAAGCCGCAAAGCTTGCTGCATTTCAGTGTCTACTAGTCCATCAATAAAAGTCTGGATGCCAATTTGCTCGAGAAATTCTTTGGGTGCTTGAGGGTATGCCAAATGGACAAGTCGTTCGATGTCAGCTTCGTATTCTTGAAGGGACTCATTGCTTCTTTGCTGTCTACTTTTGATTTGGGACTGGTAAACTTGGCGGAGGTATTTGTGTCCATACCTTATTTCTAATGCTCCTACAATCCTGTTGTAATCGTTTTGCTGCTCTTCCGGGATGCTCTGTAAGAGTTCTAGTGCCTGACCTCTGAGAGATATGACTAGCGAAGTAGCCATTTCTTGTGGAGTCCATCCGTTGGCCTTTGCGGCAGCCTCAAACTGTCTGCGGTACATGGACCATGATGACTGTCCATCGTACGTAGGAGGCTTAAGCATTTTGTGTACTGACCTTTCAGTATGCATAAGGCTTGAATGTTGTAACGGAGTAGCTGGTGAGGTCAAACAATCTCCTGAATCGGCTATTGAAGCACGATGCAATTGGTGCTCCAGCCCATTTATCTTTTCCAGTATTTCTTTTTGTACTCGCCGTCTGGTGTCTTCTAATTTTCTCTCGATTTCTTCTTTATTCTCCTGAAATTCCTTCTCGATTCTATTGAATTTTAGGCCTACCTGGTCAATCTGTTGTTCCACGCCGTCGATTCTTCCAGAAAATTCATTCAACCTGGTGTTTATTACTTTTTGGGACTCACAGATTTCCTGATGTCGCCTCTCAGCTTCATCTCGGTCCTCTTGTCGTCGCTTTTCGTCTCGCTTTTCTGCCTCCTCACGGTCCTCTTGTCGTCGTCGTTCTGCCTCCTCACGGTCCTCCTGCCGTCGTCGTTCGTCCTCCTCTCGTCGCTTTTCCTCTCGCCTTTCTGCCTCTTCACGGTCCTCTTGTCTTCGTCGTTCTGCCTCCTCACGGTCCTCTTGTCGTCGTCGTTCGTCCTCCTGTCGCCCTTGTTGCAAGAATTTTAATATTTCACTTACATCCATCGTCGTCGTTTCTTCGTTGTATTTTGTAGATCTCGTATTCACCATATAATTTTTTTTTTTTCGAATTCTATTATCCCACCGCTGTCACCAAAATGTTACGAATATATCTTCAAATTACTCGCTTTTCTGTCCAAACACGTTTATTTAACAATCTACAACTCGTGGGTCTTAACCATGTAACATTCAAAACATAACTAACTAACTCCTAGCAACCACACCAGTATTTATAATATTTACATCTTCTAGAAAATTCGTTTGACATCTAGAATATTTAATATGACATTCCATACAATTCTTTACTAACAGCTAGTGTATAAACTAAATTGACTTAATATATAAACTATAAAACTTAATAAATGTCAGCTGTCACAAATGTCACTTTTACAAATGTCACAATATAAAAGAATATAGAATAGTGATGCGAATGGGGTTAAGAGCAATTTATTATCTCATTCTTGAAGCAATATCTTCAAAAATAAAAAAAATGTGATACTATTTTTACGAGCTGCTATTCCAGCAGATGTGTAATTGCAAGTCACTCTTTGTCTGACAAATTTGACAAATAATAATGTTTTGATGACATAAACAAAAACAAACCACCTAGAACCACTGACTCTACTGATTCCATAGACAGAGTGAGACTTCTAGATGCTTGTATAACTGGAGGGGTATTCATTCAGCCGAGAAAATGGAACTCGTTTCTATTCACTGTCTCGGTCAAATCACTCGGCTGACACTACACATTGTCTCGGCCGAGTACTCAGCAGGTGTAATTTAGCCACAATGGTAATGTTATTGATAGGACACTATGATTTTTGTAACTAATATTGCTTGGGCAAATTAGGAAACAATAGGAAATGGTTCTTTGGTCTTAAAAATTTAGTCACTGTGACAACTTAAAACTTGTCCGTTTTAAAAAACTTTTACAAGAGGTAAAGAGGTATGAAACTTGTTCACTTCAATAAACAGAGTTGTTATACATAAAATTTACCTAGTTTCTTCTATAGTGTATAATTTTGTTCTTCGCATTTCCTCGATTTCTTCTGTCATAGATTCCATATGTTTTTCCACATGTTCTGTCATTATGATAATTTTATTAAAGAACTTGTTTCAATATATAACTCCACGTGCCACTACTATTTAGCAACCATATAAAACACTAGAAATTAGGTTTGGAATGTTTGGTTAGAGTAGACGTCAAAAGAATATTCAACACGTTTCTTCTTCTGCTGGTATCATCACCTTTATCCATTCATAAGCTGCTTACGATTTGACACGAACTACGGAAAAATTTAACTGAGATGAGTGATCCCACCTCACTCCAGTAGTTGACTCTTGGTAGTTGTTCAAATAGAACGTACCACTGACTGAGAAAACGTTAGGCCTGATTTATAGATTACCGCCCGCCCGGCCGCCCGTCCGTAGAAAGTTCAACCTTATGAATTACCGTACACCGGTACCATATTCCGTCCGCCCGTAGAAACTTCTTCAAGATTTAAGATTTACGATACGGGCTTACGGACAACCAATGACAGCACCCGATTCCATTCATTCTGTTCATGCGCAGATTATCCATATTGTCCTTGTTCTGAATCTGATATAATAAATAAAATAGGTAATTACATCTTCACAACCGAAAAACATGATTTTACAGCAGCTTATAACAAGAAAAAATGTATTATAATACATTTCCAATGCCGATAACTAACAGATGTATTAATAATTATCAGACAATTATTTTAAAATGCGCATGTGTCGATACCACGTTACGGAATTCTATAAATTAGTGGTGTTTGTAAAGGTAGCGGGATTGGATACGGAATACGGGCGGTAATCTATAAATCAGGCCTTAACTGAGGTGAGTAACTGAGGATTTCGTGCAAAACGTAAGCTTAAGTTCTAAGTTTATTCTGTTCATGCGCAGGTTATTTACATTTGCCCTTGCTCTGATGTAATATATAAAATAGGTAATTACATCTTCACAATTAAAACACATATTGTTCATTTCATTATTTAAGAGCCAATTCGGCACCTTTAAATATACCGGATTGATTAAAAACATGGGTTGGGCCATAATAGCAACAGAAAGAAAAGTGCTGGCACACCCAGACAAAGTAAATCTGATTCGCCCTAAAGGGACACTGCTTAAGTTATACTTACCAATATAATTAGGGCGTTGACATAGATAGTCCAATGCGAATGAAGGACCACAGTACTTACGTTAGGTCAACGTGGACTGCCAGAAAACCTTTGGTGTTTCTCCATATATCTAATACTCCTATATTGCTAGAAGGGTCCGGAGATTGGCGAAATTACCACGGTTCAGACATATATGCGTCTGTCTCTCTCTCGTAACTACTTCGAGTCTTACGCGCATGCCCGAGAATTGAACATCCAGTCACACACAGCCAATTACCCCACCAGACTCGTGACGCTTGCGCACAACATGTCAAGTAGTCATTTGCTGTCTCACTTACCCCGTGACACCTCTACTTACGGGCACCAGCAATATAGGAGTATTAGATATACATATGTGTTTCTCACTATTCCACAGAGAATATACAGAGAAGGACGCGTTGTATCTCTGATTTTTTTATATTTGGTCGTTCCATTTATCGCATACCTTTAGTTTGTAAAGTGAGTGAAAATGGCTTTTTGGCGTCCTTTTGAGGATATGAATAATAATAATTTGTGGTGACTATTTGTCGATGGCAATGAGAATGGGGAGCCCGAGCTCAATGTTTGACATCCATTCCATCAAGAGATTGATATTGCACACGAAAACGAGCACGATGTTAATATTGTTGAGGATTATGATTATATATCGTTAACATTTAACGGATTATAATTCGTTAACATTTACCCCCGGTAGCATAACAGATAATTTTAAATGTGTACCAAAAGCTTGGCGATGAAAAAGGGAGCAAATATGGCATTATCAAACGAGTCTGTGAACTAACGAAAGTTTCTCGGTCGACAGTAAAAATAATTGTTAATCGTAATTGTTCCGTATGTCGAAAAAAGTACAAAAACGGACAATTTCAAAAAGTTTCTGAATCTGTGCGCGGTGAAATAAGAAATATTGTTTGTGACTTTTATAAAAGTGGGATAGTTCCCACTATAGATGACATTTTGAATGAAATAAAAAAAACATTTGGACTTTCCCTATAAATCTAAATCTAATCTGTGGCGTTTACTTAAAGATATGAGATTTACTATAAAATTACTATAATATAGCAGGTACTGTCGTTAGCATTAGTGAGCAGCTCTCGAAATTTTCCCTAATACGCTCCTGGGCTGCCATATTTCTACCATGTAGTGACGGACGCCGACTGTCATAAAAACATGTTTTTTTTTCAAGGCGGCATCGGTGAAACGTACCGAACTAGCTCTTAAATAAAGAAATGGACAATATGTTCACATCAGCTTATAACCAATGATAATATATTATAATTAATTCACTATGCCGATACTGGCAGATAAAATAATAACTCTCAAACAAATATTTTATAAATGAGCATGTGTCAAAAGTCAAAACTACATTACGGAAATTTATAAATTGTCGGAGTTGGTGAAGGTGAAGATTTGATAATTCAGTACAAAACGAAAGCAGCAAATCCAAGTCCGCGGAATTGTCCTGTTCTCCTTTACCTATTCTGTGGTCAACGCCCGCGTTTGGTTTGAAATTAATTTTAAGTTTATTTAACTAAAAGGAAAGGTTTCAATTTGATTTTAAGTTAATTTAACTAAAAGGGCATTTTAAAACGTGTAATTTTAAATTTTATAAACGAGAGATCTTATGTCACACCTACAATTAAACTTAAATCAGAATGCAGAAAACCTTGCAAGAATGAAATAAGTCCTTTACATTTAGACAACTCTGGAGATCGTAATCCTTAAAAACGGACAAAGACACTAAGTAGATATTCTGGTACATACATTATGTCTGAAAATGGATTTACAAATAAGACCATCCACAAATGTTTTGCACTCCTCCTTAATCTCTATCGCGTTTCCGTGCCAATATCATCACTTATCATCTAGTCATAGTCTAGAGCTCCACCCATACTTTTATACCCACCCAGGGGAATTTATTGGGAAATTTCGTCATTTCAGGAAATCTGGTGTACACAATCAGGCCAGCAGTTTTCCGCTGCCTTATAACTAAAGTAGAACATATTTTTTCTGTACATTAGTTATGAATATAATTGTGCCAAATAAATTTGTTTACAGTCCTTAGACATTATAGGTGTACCTAATTATTCTACTTTAAAACATAACGCAAATTATCATCAGAAATGTTTTTATTAGACGAGTGTGGTAATCTAATAATATTACAATCGTTGACAACATAATGAGCCTGCTACTATGACCTTTATTGTTACCTAAAATGAACGTTCACTTATATCACAAATACAAAAGAATTATTCTTCCTCCTTAAATTTGCCATTATAATAAGGCAAAAACTGAAGAATAAGTTTCCAATCTGTAGCGTAGCATACACCCAGCCCCTGCCGTAGTTCCAAAAGCTATAGCTGATCCGACCCTAGAATGAATGCAGGTATATTATGTAATAACCAACATAGGTAACATGAAATACGGACCATTGAGTGGCAATCTCCACATGCTTCTTTCCTATTACTCTTAAGGGTCCTGGTAATGATAATTTAGATGCTGCTCCAACAGTTGACATTTTTTGTTACCTCTGTCGTCAAAAGCAAACTTATTTTTACACAACCTCAAAGCACAAAGCCAAATCACAAAGCACTCGTCAAAAGACGTGAAATTAGCAACAATCGCTGTATTCAAGGAATTCCTTTCACTCATTTGCTTTTGCGTATCATTTGCTGTGTTTCTTTTTACGCAACATTTCATTTCAATTTGAGTTTGGTGAAATGAAATGAACTGAAGTGAAATGATAACTAAGACATATAGTATATTTTCACATAAAACTAATGACTAGAGAATTATGTTTCTTCTAATAAAATCGTACATGACAGCTAACACTGAAAAAATTGTAGACATCCATTGTGGAGCCCTAATTATACTGTTATGGACTCTCAGATATTTGGAAAACCACGTTATGATTAAGTTTTTTAGAAACCCAACAACTGTAACCTCACTTTTATCAGTCTTAAGTGAAATGAGAAACTGATAATGGCAGTATCATAATTTCAGTAGGAACTGATATCCTCAAACGAGGTGGCATAATAAAACACCCATTTTTAAGTAAACACATTTTAAAGTACACTCGAACCCCTCTTAAGTCACCTTCGCATATTTCACACCCCCTCTTATGTCACGAAACGTCCCCTCTTAAGTCGCCGCCTGTAAAGGTTTTAGAACTACGTTTGGAAATTGGATTCTCGCATGAATATGTACAATTTTTATTGAAAAAAATGATTGTGTAAAACATTAAATATTAGACACCTAACCTTTAGAATAGGTTAGGTATCTTTTAAAAATATTTAACCTTTATAATATTCATTCAAGTGGAAAATTGAACTTTGTCAGGCGCGACTGGGTATACTGACGTTGATTTTTTCGTTCAGCTGGCTTATTTTTCATTATAACAAGTGCTGTGGTATATCCCGAGAATAATACACCTCCATATATTCTCGGGCATATCTCTAAATATTTCTTTTTGCAACTAAAAACACGAAAAAGTTGAGGTTATGATCGCGACTTAAGAGAGACTATATTTCGCGACTTAAGCGAGACGATGATGCATGGATTTGGTGACTAAGAGGGTTCGAGTGTAAACGTTTTAAAGAAACACATTAATTACATCACGTTAATGAAGTGATGTGATGAGATGACTGAGTTTACACCGATTGCACCAACTTAAAGCTGTGGGATTTTGGACCATGGACTTTCGGCATGGAATTCTGAAACTACAATTTGATATTATTAGTCTAAGTCTTAAGGGTTTGTTTTTTAAGAGAAAACGACTATTATGTAAAACACATATAAAAATCAGCGTCTCAATCGAATGAAGACAGTGATTGAACAAAGAGAGGGGCGCCCATAGTGAATAGAATATGGGAGTAACATGCCAAATAGACAGTGAAGTGATGCTCTGATCCACTAATCTGTATAATAAATAACTAATACGTTAGTATACCATAGCTGCTTACGATTTGCACGAAATCCACAGTTCCTCAGCTTAGTTAACGTTTTCTCAGTTAAATGTAGTTACGTTCTATTTGAACAACAACCTGAAGACTCTTCCAGGATGTTGTTCAAATAAAAAACTACAGAAGTGAGGTGAGCTAACTCATATCAGTTACATTTTTCCTCAGTTGGTGTCAAATCGTAAGCAACTCAAGTGTCTGTGTGGAACCAATCCATAGCACAGAATAATAATCTACATAAGATAGTAGAACTCAGTCTCAGTATTATTATTCTGTGGCAGAAAGACTTCCAAATTCTAAATAAAATATGTCTGTGGAAATGTGTTGTTCTCTATAACCTTTTGTTGTAAAAATCTCATTTTTATGAACTGTGTACATTTTTAACATTAAGTATAATTTACCAAGTTTTGATTACTACAAAATATGACAGACCAAGTGTTAGAAGAATGGGACGAATTAACTTCTGATTTTAAACAACTGGAGGTTAGTTTTCATATTTTTCTTTTTGAAAGGGAAAATTTACCTGGATACAAATTTTTAGGTAGATAATAAGGCGTATCTGCAACAGCTCGACGAACTAACTGCTGTTCAGAAAAAATGTCTAAATCACATAGCACACCAAAGATATAGAATTGGTATTATCTCTAAAAGTATAAAAGAGTAAGTATTAGTATTAGTATTCCCCATAATTAATATTCTATTTGTTACTGAATATGATTTAGCAGAAGGAAATATGACATAAGCAGAAGTTGTGAGTTGTGTATTAAATGAACTGTAATTTCATGCATAACGTGACTTATGTTTTTTTAGGTATATTGAATTATTAATGTTTGCTTATTAATGTTATTATTGTTAAGTCTGTATCTAAGAAATATACCCTGTGTGTAAAGCCAACATCGGCCAGTTATGAAAAAGGACAAACAGAAGTGAGACGACAGATAAGAAGCAACAGCATACGTATCGAAGGTAGTGAGTAGCGATGGGCATCATCGAGTGATGATAGAAATCGAGTAATTAGTTCTCGAGTACTTTTCAGAATCGAGTGATTCGCTCGAGTAAAGTACTCGGATCGTTACATCATTATGAGGGCGTAGGCGCACGGTACCCCGGGCCATAACCGACTCGAGTTTGAATTCAGCAATGTTATCAACAAGGTTCTAGTAACAAGTGGTGTGTTTGTCGTTCCATTTTCCATATGATCCTTTAAGATTCCAGTCAAATTAACGATATCATAATTTACTATTACTGCATTTACTACTACCTAGCTACTAACGACAATGAAACAAAAATTCTTCAACTGTATTCAACAATTTTACTCTATTAAATGTTTGTACAAGTTTAGCTAAAAAAAGGTAAGACTGTTGTCCATGTCTATATTTTTTAACAAATAAATATGATTTCATTTTTGCAGAAAAAAGTAGTGTACTTTTTCGTGGATTACTCGAGTTAACTCGAAGTACTTTTAAGAATCGAGTACTTCGATTATTTTTACTCAATTCTGCCAATCGTTAGTAGTGAGGGAATAAGGCCGGCCCTCTCACCACCTGTACTTGTTGTTAGCACGAGAAGTGTAGCATTTGTCCTTTTTCACAACTGGACGATGTTGGTTTACACAAACTGTATATTAAGTATAGTAGATGTATTAGTCCAGGTCATATTTAGCATTCAGCAGTTTTATCTTCCTATTAAACTTCTTATATGGTCATTCAATAATCCTGCAAGTCAAATAGCTACGTTGGCTATCAGTGGCTGCTGCAGCTCCTTAATAATAATATGTTGGCTGTTGCATGTTAAAGAATTTTGAGAAAGTGTGTTAGATATTATTAGCGTTATATTGGAAAGTTTCAAGGTATTTTTGAAGTAAAATGTGTCAAATTAAAAACTACTGTGCATTGACTGTTAGTTACCAGTAGTACGCAGAAAATTACATTCTTGAGAAAATTTACACCCTACTCAGTATCAAAATTATTTACATTTAAAAAATTTTGTAGAGATGGAACATTTTAAAATCTAATGAATAGAGCCGACGCAATGGTCGGTAGCGAGCTACCCGTTCTTGAGTTATTTGAAAAATATCTTCACCTTTGATAAGTTTTATTGAAAAAGAAGGTCCTTACTTCTGATTGGATTAATCTCTGTGATTGATTTTTAAAATAATTCTAGAATAACTCGAGAATGGTGGCTCGTTGCTGACCATTGCGTCAGGCTCTACTAATGAAACTGTCAGGAGATGGTTTAAAATTTACCATCGGATCAAAAAAGAATAACTCAATCTAGTGTTATGCAATATAATGTCTTATATTGGTGAACTGGTATATAAGAAAGATTTGGTCTCTTTTGTTTGACAACACCCAATAAAATTATTTATTCTTATTACTTCTCTAACGGTCTATTCTTGGGGTAATGGTTCCTATTTTATGCTGGTATCCATATACACAGCACTGACCTCTTAATGGGGGGGGGGGGGGATTCTTTTACTATTATATAGTATATGCCTAAACTGTTCACATGCTCATGTTCTGGTAAAAGTACCATGCTTAATGTATTTATAAGTGGCATTTATTAACCTGTTTAAATACGAGGTAAATATCCTGTTATTATATATTGCCACAAGGAAGTACTAATGGTTATGTCATAATTAATGCAAAATGGCCTAAATTGCATATTTCTTTGGACTCAATTAAAATCTTAACTGTTTATATGTTTATGCCATTTACCATAGTGTCCTCAAGTTCTTTCATATGTGTTTTATGTTTTCCAATCCCCAAAAAGTTTTAATGCATAAGCTTTTAATACTAATTAGTTAGGACACCGAATGATTTTAACCTACTATACTCAATAACCTTTTATTAAACTCAATAACCATTAAACTTTTAACCTACTATACAAAAAATGATATACCAAGTAGTACAATATATACCTAGATGTAGTATATTTCAAATAAATCGTAGTTCTCTAGGAATGCTATCTCCCTGCATCTTTGCCAATAATTTTCAACTAACCTGTGATACATTATCAAAGCTTTGATCTACCATATGCATTCATATAATATGTTTATCAGTTATAGTTAACTTTAGTTTGTTTTAGATTAAGTAAGCAGAATGTAAATCTAGAGAAATTAACAGAGTTAAAAAATAACATTATGAAAAGAAAAGCACAGTTGTATGAAATCGAGCAAACGTTACCAAAACCAAATGGCATTTATTTAAAAATAATTCTAGGGAATGTTAATGTGTCGATATTGAATAAAGAGGAAAAGTAAGTATATATATATTTAAGATCAAAAAAAAATCTTTCTCAGAAAAAAATATTTTATTAAGTAAATCCACAGGCGACTTTCGTACAATCCGTATATCGAGGTGTCTCCACCCCGGTCTATCGTCTGACTGCCCTCACATCTGCGAGCATTCATATTCACTTAAGTCTATTCCATAAAAACTAAACTAATAAAAATAAACATATCGGGACCATGCGGCCGTTCGTCGGTGTCGTAGGTTCTTGAGGGCATAATTTACTGGGTAAGGGTCTCGGGTTACGTAAACAATCTCGGAGACGGCACAACCCAATTCCGTCGATCGCTCACACGGCCAACCTGACTTATAATTCGCTCTCGAATTACAATATTCTGTAGCTCCTTGAACCCCGTTGCATGGACTTACAAAACCATAAGAGCAGACAGTTTCCGGCTTCCAACAGATAAACAAATAGCATTGGCAAAGCGTTACGGCTTTCAACCAAACGACGAAGCTACTGCGACGCGTTATCGGCTTCCAACAGATAAACAAATAGCATTGGCAAAGCGTTACGGCTTTCAACCAAACGATGAAGCTACTGCGAAATTTCTCGCTTAAGTTTCTTTTCGGTGGGTACATGCTGGAAATTTCGGATTTTGAAAGCTTCCCAGGTTTTCTCTGTTGGTTTCCACGATGAAAACCATTCCCTTGCTTCACCCATGAGGCCGCTTGTACCCCTGATCAGTAATTCATAGTCGGACCAATCAAACGTAGTGCCCAGATTTTCCATTTCCTGGCACCACTTTGCTGCTCCATCGTCATATCCAGTTTAGCATTAAACGTCGGGATATTAACTGAACTAGTCACTGCACTTTTCGATGTCTGGTCTTTTATTGCCGTTACAGACTCCACCAAAATTTTCTCGAACTCTTCCATTATACACTAGTAGGTAGGCACTATCCCACTTCTGATTTAAGATCAAAAAAATAATCTTTCTCAGAAAAAATATTTTATTAAGTAAATCCACAGGCGACTTTCGTACAATCCGTATATCGAGGTGTCTCCACCCCGGTCTATCGTCTGACTGCCCTCACATCTGCGAGCATTCATATTCATTTAAGTCTATTCCATAAAAACTAAACTAATAAAAATAAACATATCGGGACCATGCGGCCGTCCGTCGGTGTCGTAGGTTCTTGAGGGCATAATTTACTGGGTAAGGGTCTCGGGTTACGTAAACAATCTCGGAGATGGCACAACCCAATTCCGTCGATCGCTCACATATATATGTATTTTTTATTTAGCATTTGCAACATGTGTAATGTAATTATTATTTAGTGAACATTCTAGATAGGTATAATAACATTCTTCTGTATTAAAGAAAAATTGGACAGATAAAAAACCCACAATTTGAGTAGAATTAAAGACATTGTATAAATAGTTTAAACTATCATTATCAATTAATTATTGATACCTATGTATATGATAATTTAAGGTAATAAAAAAATCATTTGTGGCTTACTGGTTTTATTACCTTATTGTGGTAATTTCTTTTGTTTAGTAAAATATTGCTACAAATAATGCAGATATGGGGTACTGTATATGTGCACTGTATATGTGCAAGTTAGAATAATTATTTAAAATGAAATTAAATGGGCACATGGGACATTTTTACTTTAAAATAATCTTTGATGATGCTCATATCAGCAAGAATTGGATAACAGAGCACATAATATAATAACATGTTTGTTGCATTATCTGAATATTAATCTTTAAAATTTTCTTCAAAGTTGATTTCTGTTTGATCTTTTTTTTGTCTAAATGGAAAATGTTTCATATCTAATTGTTTGATATGTACACTTTTCAGTATCTGTGTAAAATCTCTTAAAGAAAATAATTTATACAGATGCATTCGGGTTAAAAACTTAAACCTGTCCTTTAAAAAATGTAAAAAAAATCATTGGATATTGTGTGTCATCAAAACAAAGTGCAAGTCTAATATATACAGCCCATACAGTTCATAAAGGAAGCCTCTGTATAAAGCATTGTGGTGCTGTGTACAAGTATGTACATATAACTAACTAATAATGTCTACAACATTTTCAGATTTAAGTACAAAGACGAATACGAAAAATTTAAGTTAATACTCAGCATGATAGCCATTGTCATGGCTGTACTTAATTTCTGCGTGAGATTTAGGCCTCTCGAACTCATCTATATATTTTTATTGGTCTGGTATTATTGTACTCTCACGATAAGGGAGAGTATCCTGAAAGTTAATGGTTCAAGGATCAAGGGTTGGTGGAGATTACACCACTTTTTATCGACTGTTGCAGCTGGAATTTTATTGATTTGGCCTGATAATGCAACCTGGTCACATTTTAGGAATCAGTTTATGATGTTCAATATTTATATAAGTAAGTTACCTTTTATTTATTATTGTGCTACGTTATATTGTTGTCTTAGGTGTTGCTTTATAAGTTAGCCAAGAGCATTTTTTAAATAATAGTTATTACCTAAAATAATTTCTTTTAATGACCTTTACAATATGTTAAAAATAATAGATGTTTCCGAAACCAGTCTGTTTAACTTACCACAGCTGCTTAAATTTATATAATTTCGGTATCAATATTTAATAAATATATAAATATATGAGAATATGGATTATGATCATAAGTGAAGTAGTAAATTTGATCAATCAATATTCGATATATTTTTATACAGTTTTTTAATTATCCGATATGATCAGTTCATTGAAATATGGATTTGGAAGTTTAAGTCTGATGACAAAATCAAAGATCAATATGAGTAAAAATACGGTGTCTTTTTAATAAAAAATAAATCAGTACAATAATTTTCAAGGTATGTATTTGACTAGTTACCAATGGCTTCTATAAACCATTTGATACGAGCTCCAACGTATAATATTAACTTTATTATATGTTATATTAACTTTTAAATTTCAACATTATTTTGTTGTAAATAAAAGCAGTCATAAAAATTAATAATTCTGGTTATGTTGAACTCTACTTAACTTTTTAACCCTCAGGAGGTCGCAGCTAATCTGTGAGATACATTGAATATAATTCAACGAATATTTCTAACATACATTGTTCATACCGACAGTGCCGTGTAGGTGTAGGTGGGTATCTAACTGAACAAAACAAATATATTGCTCTTGTTTTTGGTCGGGCTTCTTAGACTCAAATTATATCTGATAGATTCCGCGACTGCGCACGTGATTGTTATTTACTTTATTGATGTTTGTTTGTATTAACTAAAAAAATGTCAAAAAGAAATTATAGGCTGAACAGTTCAAATGATACTGAATAATTGCAAAGGATGATATTTGAATCTGACAAAGAAAGTGACAAAGATGAGTTTGAAAATTAAGGTGATATATTATAACAGGTGTGCACCGACCTTTACATTTAAAACTTCAATGTTTTTAAAAACAAAATTAAAGAAATTCCAGTAGAGATCCTGCCACAGATCAAAGATAATTTGTTTATCCAAATGCTTTTGAAATGCTGTGAACTTTTGTATGTCTCAACCACTGTCTTTTGTATGCCGAAATTGTGTTCATCTTTTTAAAAATCGTTCCTGCAAAGTGCAAACGCATCAAAGATAATTTGTTTATCCAAATACTTTTGTAAATGCTGTAAAACTTATGTCTCAACCATTGCCTTTTTTATGCCGAAATTGTGTTCATCTTTTTAAAAATGTATCCACTGAGGATTCTGATTAGTTTAAGCTTATTTCATAAATAAATACGATTTTGTTTCCTTCTACCTAAACAAAATTATTAATACATATATGTATATCAAAACTTGCCAACAATTTTGTCGTTTATAAACTGAATTTTATTTGCTTTAATTAAATTTAAATTATATTAAATTAAAATTAATAATTTGAAATTAATTTGTTTGAATTGAATTTTAATGTCTAAATTTTGGTAGCTATTGAGATACATATATTTGGAATCTAGTATCTATCTATATGGGAACATTTTATCATTTACTCTTATAATCTTCTACGATAATTTATATTAAAATCCAACTTTTAAAGCATGTATCTCTTAGATACACCACAGAATTTTTGGTATTGTATTTCTGTAGTATTTTGAATGATGAAAATACATTTCAATGACTGTATCCATTTTTTTAGGTCTAGTGCAATATCTACAATTTAGGTATCAAAGGGGAGCTCTATATAGACTAAAAGCTTTGGGTGAGAGACATAATATGGACATCACCATAGAAGGATTCCACTCATGGATGTGGAGGGGCTTGAGCTTTGTATTGCCATTTTTATTTATCGGCTATTTATTCCAACTTTATAATGCTTACTCTTTATTCTTATTAAGTTACGAAGCGGATACTACTTGGCATGTAAGTGGATTATTGCGGCATTTTTAGTAGGCTGATATTCAACTATGAGTTGAATTTAATAAACAAGTTAAATCCAGATGCATGCATCAGATAATTTCTATTCGATACTCATTTACAATAATTAAAAGTGTACCAGTTCCAAATCCCAAATCTCTTTAACTTTTTTGGAAATGAATGGAAACAGGAAACTAAAACCATAATAATTGTCTTTTAAGAAGTAATGTAATCCAAACTGATTGTGGAGTAAAGTTTCATGCTTTTAACACAAATAAAAAAAAGAGCTTTAACATATGTTGTATATTTGCAATGTATAAAAAAGGGGCTACAACATTCTACAATATACCTTTTATGATTTGGTTTTAAATTTTAAGAAGATATTGAGTCAAGAACACAGAAATAATACCATTTGAAAATAAGATGAGTAGGGAATGGTAACATTACAGAAACACTATTATTGATTTCTTCGGATACCCCTCAATTTGACTTTTTTTGACTATATCTTTATTAGCCTAATTTAACTAAAGCCGGCTTATTCTGAAGGCGATATGTGTTTTAATCTTTTAACGAATTTTAGGTCCCTGTCTTAAGTTTCATGTTCTTCATATTATTTGTTGGAAATACTTTAACGACCATTTCACTAATACATTCGAAATTCCATGAAAAAGTTGAATTACAGTATAGACTAATGAGCCAAGGATTAAGTAATCATCTGTTATCCAAAGAGGTATGTGCCATTTAAGTAGTCATTTAGTTTTATTAAATGAACTGGGATCTTTTAGGTAGAGGATGATCGAAGGACGAGCAAACAGGAGTGAGAAGGGGCCATGGACTGATAATAGAAATATTGGTAGGATCTGAATAGTTATAATTTTATATTTTATTAAAATATATGTGGTAATTGTGTACAAGTGAGATGGTCACCAAATTATATGATTAAAATACTTGTTTTAAACATTATTTTCATTTTGTTATTCTCCTTATTAAATGTTCTCATTATTTGCAGTGATGTGAATTAAAAGTACCATACATACAGAATACCCATGATAATCTTAACATATCGGTACCGGAGAGCAACAGTGGGATACAGCTAAACTCTTTGTTTTTAGAGAATTGCATTTCTTTTTTAGTGTCGAAGTCAAATATTGAATTAATTTATTTTGATGTAACATGAATCAATTTAGGTAGAAAGTGTTATTATACAATGGACATAAATAATATTGATTTTCACATTATACTCAAAATCGACTTTTTCGGGTTTATCTCACTGTTGCTTTCAAGTAATGATATAGGAACACAGTGAGTAAACCAGTTGTCATGGGGTATATGAGTACAAAAGTTTCAGTAGAGAAAAAAATATAAAGGAAATGCAGACTGTCGAAAGTGGGCGTGGCCCGACTGACTCGTCACCGGGCAGAAGCAGGCGGCATTGTGACAGGATTCCGACGAGACGCAACAGAGTTACAATTGAGTGAGACTGACAGAGAGTGACAATTGTTAGAAAGCAATAGTTCACAGAAAATACATCGTAATAAAATAATAAATACTTGAATAAAAATACTAACGGACAAACTATTACATGGAAGGACGTGACAATTTCAGTGTCACGAAAAATTAATATTCAAAAGGAATTACCCATAAAAACTCATATAACTTGGGCCTAAAACGTGAAGAACCTTGATTCACAATACTATTATTTCACAACTGGTCACAACAACAACAGGTACAACAACACAAAATTTCTTAATCAAGTTTTTTGTCGATATTTATAACCATTTTACCTTCATTTTTATAACCTTTAAACGGATTTATAACTTATATTATAACTTTTATAACTTATAACTTTTAACGGATTATAACTTATAACGGATTATAACTTTTTTCATGCAAAAATATATCGGCAAGAGAGCAGATATACTTTGTGTATATCGGCGGTATTATTCTATTTCTAATAATTGTGAACTGAGTCCGACTTTGTTGCGACTAATCGGAATCCTGACTCGGCCAGCTTTACCATAATTTGTGTAACGTTCCAAAAGCCACAATGTCACAGAAGCCACTAACCAATAATTATCGAAAATTATAACGCCTATATTCTGTCTTTGTTGGATCGGATAAACTGTTGAATCAGGAAAATGGGGTAAAAAAAGTACTACACATTTCAATTACAAATGGACATTACAAATAGTCTTGTGTAAAAAAAAAACGAGGATGAAATATAAATCAGAATAGGCTTGTTGATAACTTTCAAAGCAGTACAAGCTACAGGTGGACAACAGGTAAATTACCTTTACGTAATTAACTAAAAAGGTACATTTTGAAAAGTAATGGTATGTTTAAAAATCTAGTTTTTATTAAACACCACACATGACATTTTCCTTTCTGTGGTAATTGTTCTGGAAATTCGTCTTAAAAAAATCTAAAACCTGTTAACAAGCAGATTCTTTTAAAGCGAGGTAGATTTGCTTAAATTAATACACATTTCTAATGCATTTATATTTAATTAGTTAAAATATCTGTAAATAGGTATATGTTTTATCATTCTTTTGTTTTTTTTTAAATGATTTTCATTTTTCTGGATCAAATTTAATTCTGTAAATAACCCGAAACTATTGTTATGTGAAATATCCTTAGAATTAAAAGAGAAACTGTTTATTGATTATTTTTTATTATAAATTACAATATCTCTAATTAACAATAAAGTAAATGTGTATCTTCATACGGTTGATAGGCTACTGACTTGATGTCAGTCCAATTTGCACGCGCAACAGAATCGTTCGAATTTCAAAATTGTCCACTGATCAGTGGCGGTTGGTGATATTTCAGTTAGCCATATATTGAAAACGACGCATGGGACCCACTTCACTTTTTAGGTGATGACTATACACCTCTTACAGAAAGGATTTATAGTGAAAAAACCGTCAGCAAAGTTTGCGAAAAAAATTTCAAAAAAACCGCAGAACATCCTGGGATCTCAGTAACGCTCTGTGGAATATTCGCAGTATATTTTTTTTCATAATCTAGAAACAAATATAAGGAGAGGTTTTTCGATTTGTTACAAAATATTTTTTTTTCAAAAAGCCATTTTAATTTTAATTTTATAGGAATATTTTGTTTCTCAAAATTAAAATGGCCATAACTTTTTGAAAAAAAAAATATTTTGTAACAAATCGAAAAAACCTCTCCTTATATTTGTTTCTAGATTATGAAAAAAATATACTGCGAATATTCCACAGAGCGTTACTGAGATCCCAGGATGTTCTGCGGTTTTTTTGAAATTTTTTTCGCAAACTTTGCTGACGGTTTTTTCAATATAAATCCTTTCTGTAAGAGGTGTATAGTCATCACCTAAAAAGTGAAGTGGGTCCCATGCGTCGTTTTCAATATATGGCTAACTGAAATATCACCAACCGCCACTGATCAGTGGACAATTTTGAAATTCGAACGATTCTGTTGCAGTGCAAATTGGACTGACATCAAGTCAGTAGCCTTATCAACCGTATGAAGATACACATTTACTTTATTGTTAATTAGAGATATTGTAATTTATAATAAAAAATAATCAATAAACAGTTTCTCTTTAATTCTAAGGATATTTCACATAACAATAGTTTCGGGTTATTTACAGAATTAAATTTGATCCAGAAAAATGAAAATCATTTAAAAAAACAAAAGAATGATAAAACATATACCTATTTACAGATATTTTAACTAATTAAATATAAATGCATTAGAAATGTGTATTAATTTTAAGCAAATCTACCTCGCTTTAAAAGAATCTGCTTGTTAACAGGTTTTAGATTTTTTAAGACGAATTTCCAGAACAATTACCACAGAAAGGAAAATGTCATGTGTGGTGTTTAATAAAACTAGATTTTTAAACATACCATTACTTTTCAAAATGTACCTTTTTAGTTAATTGCGTAAAGGTAATTTACCGGTTGTCCACCTGTAGCTTGTACTGCTTTTGAAAGTTATCAACAAGCCTATTCTGATTTATATTTCATCCTCGTTTTTTTTACACAAGACTATTTGTAATGTCCATTTGTAATTGAAATGTGTAGTACTTTTTTACCCCATTTTCCTGATTCAACAGTTTATCCGATCCAACAAAGACAGAATATAGGCGTTATAATTTTCGATAATTATTGGTTAGTGGCTTCTGTGACATTGTGGCTTTTGGAACGTTACACAAATTATGGTAAAGCTGGCCGAGTCAGGATTCCGATTAGTCGCAACAAAGTCGGACTCAGTTCACAATTATTAGAAATAGAATAATACCGGCCGATATACACAAAGTATATCTGCTCGCTTGCCGATATATTTTTGCATGAAAAAAGTTATAATCCGTTATAAGTTATAAGTTATAAAAGTTATAATATAAGTTATAAATCCGTTTAAAGGTTATAAAAATGAAGTTAAAATGGTTATAAATATCGACAAAAAACTTGATTAAGAAATTTTGTGTTGTTGTACCTGTTGTTGTTGTGACCAGTTGTGAAATAATAGTATTGTGAATCAAGGTTCTTCACGTTTTAGGCCCAAGTTATATGAGTTTTTATGGGTAATTCCTTTTGAATATTAATTTTTCGTGACACTGAAATTATCACGTCCTTCCATGTAATAGTTTGTCCGTTAGTATTTTTATTCAAGTATTTATTATTTTATTACGATGTATTTTCTGTGAACTATTGCTTTCTAACAATTGTCACTCTCTGTCAGTCTCACTCAATTGTAACTCTGTTGCGTCTCGTCGGAATCCTGTCACAATGTAAGAGATGTATAGTCATCACCTAAAAAGTGAAGTGGGTTCCATGCGTCGTTTTCAAGATATGGTTAACTGAAATATCACCAACCGCCACTGCCACTGATAGACCTTTAATTTATGCAAACCTTTCTGTGTATATTATAAAACAATTTATAATACATATTTATAATTCTCATTTTTCCGCATCATCCGTAACCAGCTCATGTTTTTCTTATATGACTAAAAAAAGAACTCGTGCCACAAATTTAACGCCAGCGACATCAAACTTTAGTAGTCTATTGAAGTTTCATCCATTTAAAATTCAGATAGTGCGCGCAATAAAGCCGGAGGACTAGGACATTCGCCGCAATTTTGCACAAACAATGATCAACGATTTCTTTGACGACAATTCGATCGATAACATCATCTTCAACGACGATCCGCATTTTCACTTAAATGGAGTCATAAAACAAGTAGAACTGAAAAGCCTTGATCCTTATCCGCCCTCATTTTTTCGAGGACAACGGCGAAACTGTCACAGTGGATAACGACCGTTATGTTCACATGTTACACAAGTGCTGTTGGAATTAAATGCCTACACCTGGTTTCAGTGGCAAGATGGGGCCACAAACCAAACCTCTAGATCTTTCTCTCAAATGGGGGACATAGCGTGGCATCCAAACAGTCCCGACCTGACTCCCCTCCATTCCTTTTTATGGGTCTACCTCAAATCGAGAGTGCACGAGACATCACCACGAACTTTGAGAGCTTTAAAATTGTGAATCTAGGCTGAAACCAAATGATTGTCCAAAACCAGATGATAGCCGCATTTTCTCCAATTTAAGGTCGCTATTTCGAGAGTGCGTCACGGTAGTGCGTCTTGATAATTCTATCTTTAAGAAATAAAAATCTACGTCCTTTGTAGATAAATTGAAGTACATAAATAAATTTAATTTTGCATCACAAATAACATTTGTTTAGCGTTTAAAATGATCAAAACTTTCTGGGACATATTGTACTGTTCACATAACAGCATAACAGCATAGATGGAAAGAAATGATTTCTCTATTTACCGCATAAAACGCAAACAATAGCAATTCTTCTGTTTCCGGGTTTGCTGAAAACGAATATAACTGTAAAAATTTTAAATTCAATATGGCGGATCCAATATGGTACATTCAAGATGGCCTAATATAGTGAAAAATCGCGACTGGAGCCTAAGGTTACATACAATATGTTCTAAGGGGTGTTTAGGGTTACCCAAATTGAATATTACAGTAAAAAAAAAAAAAACAATATAATAGAGTTATCCAACATGGCGGAGATTTTTTAATTTTCTCAACTTTATGTTTTATAGTTTTTCGGTAACAATTCTAAAGGGTACCTCAGGATGATAGTCGAATTGGTCCCAGAAAGGTTTCAACATTTCGAGGTTATACATTTATATATTTCTGCTGCTAAGAGAAAAGTTTAGAGTTGGTTCACAGCCTCCTAATTTCCTTGCTCTCACTCCTACTAAGGAAGGTACGTGTTTTTATGGTATTTTAGTTACGAAGTAACGCGAGATAAGAATACCATGTGTTTCGGGATGAATATTTGTGTAGAAATTTGTGGTTGACGTGTTGGACTACCCCCTCCCTCTACGCTACTGTGCACAATACAAACACTGCGTTGGTTTGTTGTACTTGTACCCTGTATCTCAGTAACAATGCATTTTCAGAGATAAGTTGTACCTGAACTGTGTTCATCGAATTACTCGTAGGTATTAGATATTCCTGAAGCAGCGGACATTCCTTCTGAATCACCTGATATGAGCCCGAAGTAGAGAGAAAGAGAAAGAATTTCACCTGGAAACTGGGCGGTGAGCAGTGGTGGAAATGGTGGGGTTGGGTGCTATTATGTTTTCAAAAAAATTTAGTTATGTTACAGCCATTTTCTCTTAGAGCAAGAGATGAAGTAAAAAGAAAACTAAACAAACCCGTTTACATATCTAATGTTCCTTAAAGTAAATGTAGCTTCATAGCTTCTGTAGACAACCATAATTGTTTTTGGTAACAGTTCCTCCGTACCTTAAAAGGTTTCGAAACTTTTTTTTGTGTTGAATTAGAAATATTATGGTTGCGATCATTTATTTTACAATGTACATATGTGCATACTTAAAATAATCAGGATTTAAAAACGGTTTCTGTTGTTGAATGTGTCTAGTTCTACTTGATTTTTCAGAGATGGTGTATAAATCTCAACAATGTAAATCAATCGATAACTACCTACCTACCTGTGGCTAAATTTATTATGGCAACGCAAACTATCTATTTATGGAGCAGAACTAGGGGGTTGCAAAACACGATTGCGATGTAATATGTAATAGATAATAATTTGAAGGACATGCTTACATAATGTATGTCGAATTTTCCGACTTTCTCGTTGATGTAATAACATTTTACTGTATTTTTATACACCAAATTGTACAGATTTTTTTAAAATCAATCCTGTAAAAGAAGCTATTAGTGTTAGAGGTGTGCAAAATGGTGTGCACTGAATGGTGCAAACTTTATATGGCTTTTTTTTATATAATTAATTTGTTTCCTGAAGAAAAGGACAAATATTGTATCAAATCATGTTTTGTAAATAGTTCCGAAAATCTCCTGCCTAATTTAGTGCTGTATAAATATATTATATTTAAATTGGACTAAAAAGTGAGGAAGAGAGTTAATAGATGATTAGACTTTTAGACTAGATTATTCTGAGAGTTTGGTAAGAAAACGGAAACAACATAAGAATGTTCATTCTAATATCATTCTTTACGTATTTTAGATGGAAAAGTTAATATTAAGGCGCGTATTCACCGAAAAAGCAAATGATAGCAAATATTCGTTCTTGTACACGACTGTTTGATCGTGTTTTTAGAATTTGACTGTTTAATTTCAATTTAGATTTTTAAAAAACACAGGAACACTCAACTAAATATCTCTGTCCACATTAAAATAAGCAAAGGTAATATTTCCTTGAAGTATCATCACTATATAGATTATAGATGTTTTTTGAACATGAGCAAACAAACATTTTCTGAATATTTGATCTCCTTGGCTTTTTCGGTAAATACGCGCCTTCAGACAAACCATCAAGAAATTCAATTGTTCACTTGTTGCGTATGATGTAACATAAATATTTTACATTTTATTTTGTAAAATGAAGAGGTACGTTGATTTTTTATGAGAAAAATGAAAAACCGTTAGGTACTTCACAAACAATTAAAATTTTATGGGTTTTGAGTTTTTTATTTCTTTGCAGTTTTAACAAAAAATATACCGGGTGTCCCAATTCTATTTAGACAGGCCATATTGGAAACGGTTTGACACAGAAAACAATGTTAAACATAAAAAATTATTCTGTTTAAAAAGGTGTGTTTAACCATTTCATTTTTTATGTTTAGGGTGCACAAAAAAGGTAACATTTATTTAGTTATGTAACAATAATTGTTCCAATGGAACACTTTCCACCTTTACATTCTCCTTTAATTTCCACTTGTTATTAACGGTTTATGAGATACCAACAGTTCAGTCTCGATTCGTAGTTTCCGTATTCTTAAATTAATATTACAGGTCTTGATTAAATAGCAAAATATCAATTCTGTGGCAGGTTGGCTTCAAAATATTTTATAACAATATTATGGGTTTTTCTGTGGCGCTATTTTTTATTAATGCATTAAAATACAAAAATTTACCCCAAAAATTTTGCAAATATCTCGTAAACCATTAACAATAATATAGGACATGGTTAATACAATTTATTTAGAAATTAAAGGAGAATCTAAAAATGGAAAAGTATACAGGGCGTTCCATTTAAAAAATTAAAGTTGCATAAAAATAGTTAAGCACGTATTTTTTAGCAGAATATGTTCTATTTAACATGCTTCTCTATGTCAAAGCGTTTCCGAGATAACGGTTGTCTAAATCGAGATGGAACACCCGTATATAGAAAGCGTTATACGACACTTTTACAAAGTTTTTTTTGCTTTTTCCTCACAACTAAGAAAATGTTGCTTAGGCCCGGTACTTTTACCTCCGGTTAAGACCGGATTAAATAACCAGACGCTAAGACTGTGAAAAGGTTACAGTCTAATATGTAATGTCTGTACATATTTTCACAGCCTTATCCTCTGGTTAGTCAATCTTCCCTCCTCAAACCGGGAGTAAAAGTACTGGCCCTTAGTCTCTTTCAACAATAACCTATTTAATTAGTTATGTTGTGACTGACATTATTGATCGTTACCCAAAATATTAATAGACCAAATGACAACTGCATATGGTTTCGGTTTTATTTTCCATCTGAACTTTTCAACAGTAACTTTTCACATACATATTTAAACGTGAATAAGCACCTACTATCGAGGGAACGATATCCTATACCTACACATTCTTTCCGTTCAGGAAACTCCTTGTAGCTACCTTAACTGTTTATTTAACTTTTATTCCCTTAGAGAATCCGTACAAAAGATCTTTTAGGAGCTTATATTTGTTGTTATATTGTTTTCTCTGCTTGCATTGAATAAAATATCGCTGGAGAAGGCATATTGTCTTACTTAACGTTTTAATTTTGGTCTAACTTATCGAATTTCACTTAATTTAAGGCAGGACAGGCCTTCGCATTATGTCTTACGTAACCACATTTGTATTCTCACGCATGTGAATATATTACAAAGAAAATTATAGGTGTCATCTATACGTGATCGGAAATTTTTTAAAGCTCAACTGTCATTCTCTATTGAAAGTTGTAAATATTTCGAAAACTCTCAGGTAAACATATTTGATATGATGCTCGAAATATCTTTAGAATCCCCAGTAGAATACGAAAATGCAGTACTAAAGAAGGGTGCTACATCTGAAATAAGACATCTACTTCCGATATAGACAATGTCCCAAATTTTTAAAAATATTTTAATTAAATTGAACATATCGATTTTACTTTGGCTACTACTAAAAATACATTCTGGCTTCTTCAGAAAGAAATCTTCAGAAAAGTTGCGGTCCAGCACCTGTGGTTTTCTGCTTTATAAATTATTACATACTTGTTAGAAACTTGTCGGTTTCTTTTTCGAAAATTATACGACAATCGAAGGTATTGACGAAAACATTTAAAAATGAAGATTTCGTTCTGTATTCTTATTATTCAGGAAAAACCCGCGCATTCGCCATATTTCACAATTAAAGTTTTTTAAAATTTATTTGCAATAGATTTAAGCGTTTCGTTCGCAGTGGGTGGCTTATAGAAAGGTCGGCTCGCGTATACTCCAAATATGCAAAAATGCAGAGGAAGTCCCATTTAAGAAACTGGATTTCGTGCCATTTTCGACGAAACCGGAAGTTAGCCTTCTTGGATTTTTCACTTCATTGGAAATTAAGTCACTTGGTTAGAAATTAATTCTAGTATAAACTAAAAAAAAAAAGTTAATTAGTTTTCAAGATATAAATTTGGCGCGACATCCTGAGCCATCCGGTCCCACTAATATTTTTAAAAATTGCATTGGGGCATCTTATGTTAAAACTGCGCTTATATCTGCCTCTATATCTGCCTCACTAATAGTATATAGTCGGATTTTTATCTAACACTGGATGCCAGTGTATTCAAGTTTTCATGTTATGAAAGAACCCCAGTGAAACAAAACAGCCCACCATAGAAAAAATTAAAAACTTCATATCCAGTGTTACTTATACGATAATTAAATAAAACTCTCAAACAAAATTGTGCAGTGTGTAAACCAGAGTGCATGGTTTTATACTGTCAGTTTTTTCCATCTAAATATCGCTGAAAACATCTTTCTGTAAGTCGCTGTGCATCGCTCTTCGTTAGGCAATGATGATAAACACCATTTGCTAAATTAAAATGGCTAAGAAGCGAAGACTCGCTTAAAATTGTTTTAGGTTGGCGAATGCTTTACAAAATCATTGATTTACATGTTCATAGGTAGTACCTAATTGAATAGTCAATTATTGAACTCAAATTTTGTGCCCATTAACAATTTTATAGGTTCATTTTTCAACAAAATTATTGTTGGTTCTAACAGACTAACAGTTCAGACAGACTAACATAGAGAGAATAATTCTCTCTCTATAATGTTAGTCTGTCTATAATAATAGTACGAGTAGTATTAGAGATTTCTAATCAGAATTTAATTTTCTGCAAGCACCGTGTATGTAATTAATTATTAAGGTCCAGGAAAGTATGCTGTCACGCAGAGTCGGCCCTACACAACTAATGATAATTAAAGTATAAAGTAATAGTAAATAATAATAATAAAATAATAATAATGCAAAGTATAAACCGTATTTTTTAAGCGCATAGTTCTTGCCCCTGTATACCCACGTCGCTGTCCGTGCTTAGAATGTTATCCCGAACGAAGTCTGCGAGGGAACCCGGGACCTCGTAATACACTTTCTCCGTAAAACGGCAAGCTATTCCGATAGCGACCTGCTGGCGGGGCAAACGGGTCCACCGCCGCATTGAAAATAATTTTTTGTCGCGAGTGACTAACTCGTTCGTGTACTGTGTTTACGTATTACCTGATTTTGTGTGCAATAATGACACAGTCGATACCATTGTGAATAGACTTAAAAAAATTATTGAAAATTACAAATATTTTACAATAGACGGATCACATAGTTTATGTATTCCTTGCAATCGTCGATATATATTTCGTGATCGCCGAGTGTAAGATCATTTAGATTCAAATATCCACCAAAAAAATATACCTGGCACGGTTAGAAAAGTGGAATATATTGGTTTTCGATTTGTGCATAATGTTTTGAGGATGTAGCCTTACGTGGAACGTGATCGACAATATTTGCTTTAGACGTTTTTTGCCAAATACGTATCCGATTTTCCATTGCCTAATAGCCATACATTCCGTAAAACATATTTACAGAAGACATATAAATGTCATGGGACACATCAAAGAAGACATGCACAATAAATTTATGTGGCTGACAGTGGACGAAACAACAGATTTTTTGCGGTAATAAGGTCGTTCACGCCCCCGATATTGATAGCTAATAAACGGGTTTTGCAAACAGCGGTTAAAAGTATAGAAATAGTAGTAACACGTGTATTGTCCTCTGTAGATGTAAAAAATAATGTTAGTGACAACAAAAAACTGTTAGTAATACAAACTGTGCGCAATTCGTGAAAAAAATGTGCGTATTGTGTCGTCCTCTGTCAATGGAAACTATTTTGAATTTGAACATTTAACTTCAGTAGATGTGGAACGATCAGTACCCTCTACAACAAAATATACAGGCCAAATCGCTCAAGTTTAACGAGAATTATTAGAGTACATACATTAGTAACACATTTTTATTCCTGTCTTTTTCATCTCTCATATTATGTCATCTTTCGTCAATAACTCGATTACGAGTTCGGCCCTGTGTTATAGCACACGTTCGGAACCCTAGTAATCATAATGAAGCCAGAGGTAAAGAGAGCTATCAACATGACAAGTGACAGCTGCAAAACATCACACAGGTCTGATATTCAGACAGACTGCTTGTGCAAATTATAAAAGTGAAGGCCTAAGAATCGATCCTTGGGGTACCCCGCTACACAATCTCATAAAATCACTTATTCATGATTCATATTCGCGATGTCGTGACATCGCGCTGTTATGTCTCATCGAAATTAGAGAAAATGATCTGAACATCTAACTTGTTATCAGTAAAGCCGGCAGATCCGGGCGGCGGGCCATAATCGTACGCGTCATACTACTTACTACTTGTATGTGCAAAAACAAAATTCATTAAAACAATAAACAGTTGCAATTTATTAAGAGATGCGTTAAACTTACCCTGTTATTTACATTGAGATGTGTGAAAACTTTGTGGGCCGCCGCGCTGTTTAGCCCGGTTTAGTTATCAGTATTCGATTAGGCTTATAACAAAATTGTGCAGCAATGTTGACATCAGCCGCTCAATGTCGAGATTAATTGATTTTGGGCGCCAACACCAACGAACATTAGCGATGTATGAAATAAATTTCATTTTCATCCAGCATGTAATAATCTAGCTGTCCATATTTTCGCTATCAGCGGCGTTGGCAGGGGAAAACCAAATGAGATTTTAATTACCCTATATCCAGACGATTTTATTCGATTCATCAAGTCTAAAATTAATTTGGCTTTGATGTTAGCGGATTACATTCATATTTTGGGAATAATAATCGCGTTGGCCACTGATCTGATTATATTTAGCTCGGTGTTGTCGTGTCGATATTTTGGCGACGATTATTTTATAACAAGAAAATATTGACTAATCTGTATACATTCTGAGATCGATAATAGAGAGTTAAAGAGCGAAGCAAAAAACTTTATTCATTAAAACAATTTTAATTTTTAAAACGCAATTTACTTAGGTTATTTAGTTGTTATACAAAGTGTCTGAGAATTGAATGTATAGCGTAATATCGCAGATTCCTTGATGCAAAAGAATACGATTCAATCCAATTTGCATATGGTCTTTAGACCTACAATTGACATTTGTTGGTGCTATACAGGGCGCTGTTGAAATTATAGTCTGATAATAACACCTGATAAAAAATATCGAACATAGTTTTCTACTGTTTGTGGCTACCGATTTGTTTTTTTTATTGATAGAGTGGATTCTCTGGATTCTGAAGCTAATAGAGTGTGTCTCAAAGGGTCACAGCACTAATGCTCATTGGATGCCTTCTCACTGAGGCACTATACCTCCAACCACTCACTATGCCCATGAAAGGCCAGCACACTTCTGATATTGACGCCTCAGCTAAACAATCACAAAGTAGATGCTCGACTGTTCATCTTCCAGTTCACACTTAGCTTCATGGCTATGACTGTCATGGCTAAATATGTTTTTGCGACGTCCTCGCTGGGATATTAAATATAATTTTCGTAGAAAACCGACGGCTAGTTGTGTTATCATGTCACACACCTTCCTGAATTTCTCATTGGTGTTTCCCTTGATAATTGCTGCATACGGCAGAGTACTATTGGGAACTGGTCCAAAAATAATTAGACTTGCCTTCTTTCGAGCCAATTTGTCAGCTTTGCATTGTACATAGCCTTTCTCCAATTCCCAGGTCTACTGTTACAGTTGCATCCACCAGTACTTAATGACGTTCTCATAATGTCCCTGATACTTCTTTATAGTATGTCTGCATTAGCTGGTATTTGTTTAATTAAGATGTTCTAAAAAAAGACTAAGAAAACCGCAGAAATGTTAGTGAAAATGCGGAGTGAAAACAGAGCAACTCTCATGTCAATTTAATTAAGGAATTAATGAATGAACCAAGACAAGGAAGATATTTCATAAGCTCAATAAATTCTTTCTTTCTTTGATATGATTAGCAAACATCCAAAATACAATAAAACATATAAAATTATATTGAGTTAAATGTGGACCCAAACCATATTTAATGTATGTTTTCTGTTTTATGCAAGTGGATGATTTTCATTTTCATGCAACAATTTATTTGCGCAAATTGGCATATACAAGTCAATTTGCGCAAATTGCATGAGCGTGAACACGTACTTTTAGAGAATTCAGTTTAACTTTTGCACGAACGCTCTAATATGTACTAGACAGGTTCTCGGCGAGAAACAATTTAGACATTCCTAAAATACAACTAAACTGTAAGCACCGAGAGACGAAATGTGGGTCACCGTAATCACTTTTTAAATCATCTAACGTAATGGAAATGCTGCGAGATTATCTTGGGCCAGCTTACTTACGTTAACATTGATTCGAAAGCACCGCCAGAATAGTCGAGTCAATATTTTTTACCGAAAGGAGAAAAAAGGTCGAGTATGCCTTTCAAAGGACCTTTACGCTCCCTTTTGAATTCGTAGGGATTGATAAAACGCGCTAAAAACACGTATTTGACATGTACATACGTTCATACTATCGATTCAGTTCAATACAACGTACGGCGTATCAAACCGTAACACGGAAACGCCTGCATAAAATAGTTTCCAGCATAGTGCTGTCTTAAATTGGAAATGGAATCCAATTGTGAAGGTAGGTAGTTTATATTACGAAATACAGCGAGAAACGGGAAAAATGTATTCTAAGCAATTACAGTTGCTGGAAATAGGGTAAGCGTGAAAGAGACAAATGGTTGTTATGGCTGAAATGTTTCGTTTATTTTGACCAAAAACTAAAACAAAAATAATGCACTTTCACACTAAAGCAAAAATCATCGATTTTTGCTTCAGGGTGTAAAAAAATCATCGATTTTTGCTTCATCTGTTATTATAGATTAATAGCCGGTTTGAAGCACCCTTGCAAACAGCTTTTTCCAAATGGTCTTCCTTTCAGATGGCAACCTTCAACTAAGCACTAAAGTTAATCAATCCGCGCAATCAGAATTCGAGCAAAACGTGGACTTGTCATGACATGTCTTCTTAATCAAGTTCAAACGCACCACAAAAACTCACACAAAGAATTGTAATGCATGTCAAAGCAAGTATGTAAAATGTTGTGACTATGCCACACTTTATCATTGTGCAGTTCAATGTTTCTTCGATACGCAGTGTCTGAACTACAATGATCACTTTTCCAAAAAGCGAAAAAAAATATTTTATAAAAAATGTTTTATGTTACAACTTCAAATCCATGTAGGTATCGGTTTAATTTTCTATTAAACTTCATTTTTTACAAGAAACCATCCGCATAATTTTGAAGTTTGGAATAGGTCTCCCAAGTTTTTTAGTTTCAGTTTTGTCTAATAAACATTGGATACAGAATGGCAGTGCTATTATTTTAAAATTTGCACCGAATTCATTTTTATTTACGATGAAAATACTCAAGCCATCCTCTTTAACCTCGCGGTCGAACGACAACCGGCTGAAATAATAAATAGTTGCTCTTGGTTCGCTAATGCGCAGGCGCGAATGCTGCTTTCCAGTGTTCACCTTCGGGTCGTTTTATGGCTCAAATTGTAGCTGATGGATGCCCCTAACATGCTGGTGGTGGTAAATTGACAAAATACAACATGGGGGGATCCAATATGGCGGATCAATTGCCTCAAACTTGGTATATGGTAACTTGGTATTTGCCAAACTCAAGATGGCGGATCCAAGATGGCGGACGAAATTTTCGAAAATTAATCGATTTGTACCAAATTTATTTGACGGGGGGATGATGAGCCCAAAAAGCCCCCACGTACCAAATTTGGTGCAAATCGGTTGATTTTTAAAAAATATGTCCGCCATATTGAATTTGCCATCTTAAATTTGGAAAATCTGACCTCGTATTCGTATTCAGCGACCCCAAAAATCCTCGGATACCAAATTTGGTACAAATTGGTTGATTTTCAAAAATTCGGCCACCGCATTGGATTTTTTTACCGCCATATTGGATCCCCCATGTTGGATTCTGTCAACCTACCACACCAGCTTTTTAGGGGCATTCATTAACTACAATTTGAGCCAAAAAACGACCCGATCGGTTGCAAATTTTTATTTTTTTTGCCGGACATTCGATTTTTCTCTGCCTTCCGGCCGTCATATTGGAGCCGCCATTTTGAATTTTTTAAAGGCGCACTCGGCATTTGAAAATAGACGATCTAAGCTTTAAAATGAGCCTTTGGTCGATTTTTTTGGCTGCTTCTAATTTTGGCCGTAGCTCTGATCCGGTTGACGCAGATTGTCATTATATACACCCTAGGAAATTGCACCTTTACATATTGGCGATACATGTGTAGAAGAGAATAAGTTAAAAGACACCAGTAAGGACAGACAAAGACAGTTAGATGCCACATTGTTTCACGCTTGTGCACGTATTAGAAACGTATGAGATATGCGCGTAATATAAATTTGGAATGGGATATTACCTACACGCCTATCGCCGAATTTGAATGCAACTCGGTACTTTTTCGCAGCTATGGATGTGTACATCGACTTAGCTGTATGAAACGAAATTCTTACGTAATTCTGACTTTTACAATTATCCCATACACTTAAAAGAAGTGTACGAACATAATTGTATTTATTTTCAAATTTTTGTATTCCTTAACTAACCGGTCTGCAAGAAAATAAATTTGAAGTTCTATAAAAAATAAAAAAATAAAAACATAAATCAGCCCGGTTATAAGACGAAAGAAAGAAAAACTGCCCATTGGTTCAAAAATGTCGCCCCTTTGTGCTTCGCAAAAACCTAGTCTATCGTAAAACTCAGTTCTTACGCGTTCTAACTTCTAACAGTTCAGGGGAAATATTATTTAGGACTTCTGGCCCGTACAATTCTGGCCCGTAAATCATTTAAATTTCGTGGTCTTTCATGTTCATGTCCGTAAACAGTTTGTTTTATTTGTTAAATATTTGTTGGCATTTAAGGAACCGTTTATAAAAAATGGCCCAACGATGGAATCGCCTAAAATACCAACCCAAACATTTAACTTCTCAGGATACTGCGTACGCGCAGGAATACTTAAGTGCTTATTTTCCGTACCTAGACCAATAACGATATAATAATTCAATTCACACGTGCGCATTATAATTTATCCGTCCCGCCTACATATTTTATTGCTACCCTATCACGAAAGACAGACAATAACGCTCATAAAAGTTTTAAAATGACATATCAGTCTGGCAACTATGGATATAATATTTCTATGTCAGTTCCCTTTACTCGAAGAGTTTATTCTTTTCTACCTTATAATGCTCGGCTTTGAAATCTTGGACGTTCCAACCCTGTATATAAATATATACATGGTAAAAAAGTTAATCATACAATTTCACCACTGCGAAATTTATTAGTTTTTTCTATGGGTTTACAAATTTAACTTACACTGGTTATTTCAGTGACTTAATAGTAATAGTAAATAAATTAATAGAAACCAAATATGGCATAAAAAATATAACATGCTATTTAAAATAACGAAGTTAGGATTCACTTCCTGTTTATCCAAAATTGCCAGAAAGTCGTCATTATTTTAAATGTATAGAACATCTCCGAAAACCCCCAGGTACAAATTTTACTCAAGAACCTTGTATAAGGAGCTTTAGTAAAACAATAATTAAATAAGTTTTAATGTGTTAAAGTCCAACAAAAAAGTAGGGCATTCATTTATAGAACTAATTCTATCATACCTACATATCTCACAAATGAACTACTTTTATAATGGTTGAAATTTAAAAATAAAAATGGCATTTTTTATGACTGTTTGGAAGTGCGTAAACCTACAAACCCACCAACCGCCACTGGTACATAAATAGGAATCTTATTATTGTGCAAATTATGAGTTATGAGTATATCGTTTTACCAGAGAAAATATAATCTAACAACAAGTAAAACAGGAAGAGCTGAAGCAAACTGTGTTGGTTTTTCTGAACGTCGTTAATAACACAGGTATTATTTTTGCCTTTGCCCCTGCTCATACGGTTACATAATTTAATTTACCAACAGTAAATTCTTTACATTGAGCCAACAAAAGGAATGGAATATTATATTGTTTTGATCTCGATGAATTTTCGTGTGGGGTTTTTCGTTTCGCAGCATATACGGATGTTTTATTAATATTTTTATATCCAATTTCCTTGGAAAAATAATATTACGTCTATCCAGGACGTTATTTTTAAGAATTCATGATGAAATATTCCTTCCGTACCTTACAAAGGAGGGTTTGACAAACACGTTAATCTCTATGGTAGTAGCTCTAAAACAGTACCTACGTTTTGATATTTTCACGTACCTGATTTGTTATGTATGTGGGGAAGTAACCACACTGCTGTCGGATGCAATTTATTACGACCTACAGTGGGTCAAAAAAATATTTGAACACACTCTATGCATAAGGTATGGAGTGTCGTTGGTATAAAGCTATTAGTAATTGAGAACTGCGGCTAGCATCACAAATTAGTATAGACCGTGGATATGAACTTAACGTGGATTTCACGCCAATAAACCCATAGCCTGCCAGCGTGTATACATAATTGTAAGCCGGGTTCCATATTAGACATCAAAAAAGTATTTGTACACCTCAGATTCTTGGGACTTCCCGCAACCGGGATCGTCGCCAGAATATTCTAACGCTGTCAGTTGATCACAGTACTCACAGTAGCATAGACAGAGCAAGCGGTGTGCATATTCGTTAAAAAAAAATCAGAAATGGCATCAAAGAAGAGGGAACTTACTGTAGAAGGGAGACAGATCATAACAAAATTACACAGAGACGGGAAATCATTACGGGAAATTGGGAAAACAGTTGGAGTACCCCATACAACCGTAAAATATACCATTGATAGATTTTTAAGCCACGGAAATGTACAAACGGTCTCACGTTCGGGCCGACCTGCAAAATTAACAAAAGAAGGATGAGCGCTTTATACTTAGACAGTTTGACACAATCCCTTTACAAGTGCGGTAAAATTAACATCTGAATTACGACATAGAATAAGGCAGACGGTCCACCCCAGAAACCGTAAGAATTCGACTCCGAAAATATGGATATCGAGGCTGTGTGGCTAGCAGAAAACCAACTCTCTAAAACAAACAAGAGAAAGCGATTGGAATTTGCCAAAACATTTATAAACAAGGACCGTACATTTTGGAATATTGTCATTTAGATTCATCATAGTATCATTTAGATTCATCTGACCAAATGACACTATTCCAAAATGTACGGTACTTGTTTATAAATGTTTTGGCAAATTCCAATCGCTTTCTCTTGTTTGTTTTAGACAGCAATGGTTTTCTTCTAGCCACACAGCCTCGATATCCATATTTTCGGAGTCGAATTCTTACGGTTTCTGGGTGGACCGTCTGCCTTATTCTATGTCGTAATTCAGATGTTAATTTTACCGCACTTGTAAAGGGATTGTGTCAAACTGTCTAAGTATAAAGCGCTCATCCTTCTTTGTTAATTTTGCAGGTCGGCCCGAACGTGAGACCGTTTGTACATTTCAGTGGCTTAAAAATCTATCAATGGTATATTTTACGGTTGTATGGGGTACTCCAACTGTTTTCCCAATTTCGCGTAATGATTTCCCGTCTCTGTGTAATTTTATTATAATCTGTCTCCCTTCTACAGTAAGTTCCCTCTTCTTTGATGCCATTTCTGATTTTTTTTTCTAACGAATATGCACACCGCTTGCTCTGTCTATGCTACTGTGAGTACTGTGATCAACTGACAGCGTTAGAATATTCTGGCGACGATCCCAGTTGCGGAAGTCCCAAGAATCTGAGGTGTACAAATACTTTTTTGATGTCTAATATGGAACCCGGCTTACACTTATGTGTGCACGCTGGCAGTCTATGGGTTTATTGGCGTGAAATCCAAGTTAAGTTCATATCCACGGTCTATACTAATTTGTGATGCTAGCCGCAGTTCTCAATTACTAATAGCTTTATACCAACGACACTCCATACCTTATGCATAGAGTGTGTTCAAATACTTTTTTGACCCACTGTATACCTAAAAATAGGTTTGTTTTGCAACACTTTCTGATGATGATCAGAAGCAGTCGCCCAGTAAAATATTACGTCTTAAACTCGATGCGGCTGGTTGATACTGGACTGGACGACTTATAGTTTGCTTCTTATAGTTAGCAAACCATCAGAAAGTGCTGCAAAAACAAACCTAATATATCCACTAGCGTAAGAAACAATGGGGAGCGTATTTGTCGCGGCGCTCCAGCACAATGGACTAGAATCTGAGAATCTTGGTCAAAAATCGAATAAGGTAGGAAAGTCAAACTATGACGAATTTAAGGTTTTTTTGGTCGCTGATATTAAAGTTGTAGTTTAAATAAAAAAAAACAACAACAAAATGGCGTTCGAAAGTAACCACTTTTTGATACAAAAGCTACTTTTAAAAATCCAAATTAGCGTTTTCATATTTTCTGTAAATAAATTTCAATTCAACACTCTTCTCCAAAGAAAAACAAAATTGCGGACCGGCAGCAACCGCATGTAATCAATTTTGCGCGATAAAGGTACCTACTTATTTTGATCAAAATTAGAGGATTCATATTTTTTGCTTATATGATTTCAACTAAATCTCCTTACCGAAGAAAACAGATGGCGGACCGGAAGTAACATTGTTTTTAAGAAGCTACATATTTTGATTTAAATAAGATTATTTACATTTTTCATTAATAAGATTTTAACCGTGGCGGTCGGTGGAATTTGACATTCGTGTATTTTCTTAAGGGGGCATGGGACATAATTTAGGGCGCGGTTACTAGACTTTAGTAGAAGGCTATAATGGCAAAAAATCTTTACGGAAAACTTGCGAAATTATTTTTCCAAAAATGGCTGCCTCCAGGCAGATCTTCGAAACGGCTTGCAAAATATTTGCGAAATATTTTTTTTTCATAATCACCGAGTGAATACAATTTTTTTATACTTATAATTTTCTCGAAATTTTGAGATCTGTAAAAATTATGAAAATTTGAATTTTTATTTCATCACAACTTTTCGTCTGAGATTTTACAATAGTTGTATCTTTAAGGAATATGCAAATAGGGATTTTGCAAAAATCACAAGTATAAAAAAATTGTATTTACTCGGTGATTATGAAAAAAAACATGTTTTGCCAATATTTTGCAAGCCGTTTCCAAGATCTGCCCGGAGGCAACCATTCTTGGAAAAAAATCGCAAGTTTTCCTTGAAGATTTTTTATCATTACAAGCCTTCTACTTAGGTCTCTTGCATTTTTAGTAAAAAGGTCTCTTGCATTTTTTCAATTTAATGCGTATTTTTAGAATAAAAAAAATCGAAAACTTTTTGAGAGAGAAAAAAGAATAAAATATTTTTGAATTTGTTGTTTTAAAAATACGCCTTAAAATGAAAAATAGCATGAGACATTTTTTTACTCAAAATTTTGCGTAGAATGGTATTTTTTAAATTCCGTGATTCGTCATTTTTTTCATTGTGGGGCCTGATGGGACCCCATAAAAAATGAATTTTTACTTTGAAAAAAATATTTTTATATTTTTATCTTATTCTACGTTAAATTTTAAGTAAAAAATGTCTTCTGTATTTTTTTTCATTTAATGCGTACTTTTTGAGTAAAAAAATTAATTAACCTCGATGTATTTTATAATAAGGGAAAATTTGAATAATTTTTTATAAAAGCTTGGATAATTTTTTACAAGAGACATTTTTTACTTAAAATTTAACGTAGAAAAAGGGAAAAAAATTAAAAGCAAAAATTAGTTTTTTATGGGGCCCCATGAGGCCCCACAATGAAAAAAATGTCTCATGCTATTTTTCAATTTAAGGCGTATTTTTTAAAGCAACCAATAAAAAAACTTTTCATTCTAAAAAAAAGTTTTAGATTTTTTTTTTACTCTAAAAATACGCATTAAATTGAAAAACTGCAAGAGACCTTTTTTACTCAAAATTTTGTGTAGAATACCGTGGTATTTTTAAAATTTTGAAATTCATCATATTTTTTGTTGTAGGGCCCAATGGGGCCCCATAAAAAACGAATTATCTAAATCGGACACCAGATTCGTAATCACACTAATCAGCGAATAACCTAAAAACCTTGTAATATGTATGGTTTTCATACGTTTTCTTTTTTTTACGTACCAAGATGTAAAAATGGTAACCTTTCACCTTTCGAGCCTTCTAGCGGTCATACCGTTGCTCATCCCATTCTGGGACAAAAGCCATCGGAAAGTAAAGTTGTCGAGCTTTTTTTTAAGCAAAAAAAAATTTGTTTAAGTTATACTTTTCCAAATTTCGATTTTAAAGTTTTAACCCTCTGAAAAGGGGTGAAAACCACCCTTAATGAATTCAAAAGTATTTTTATCGCAATCTACAGGAAACATGCGGTTTTTTACTATTTTTTAATTTTTTTTATTCGCGATCATTTGCCTACAGCAGTCGCGAATTTAAGATTGTCTAAACAGTTCTAATTTTGTGACCGTTCGTGACGAGACCGTGTTGTGACTTGAACTCTAAAATTTTAGGTATCAACTTTTCTTATCACTAGAGTTGGATAATAGGTGCCGCGTACATGTGGCGTGCGGATGATTATAGCGGGGGCCGCGAGTAATAATAGTGATAATAGTGATGGTTATACTTCGTATATTCCATAATTCCAATGCAGCGACGACTCAATCAAGTTAATGATGTTTAAGAGGGTAAGTGTTTTAAATTTTCGTTGAAGTATAACATTTACAATGAATAAAATTTATCGCAATGGACGCATACGCCACTGGCGCGCGGCGAAATTATCCTACTCTACTTATCACATACTACTTATATACAAAGTTTCAGAGAAATCTATTTTTTGTGGCCAAGTTGGCGTGGAATATCCCATATGCATCCAGAAATGTTTTCATTTTCAATATCAAAAACTTCCTACTTTACGATATCTGGAATATTCTATGTGTCAGCTGATTCAAAACGGAGCCCTTCGTGTAACAGTTAACATCTAAACATTCCCGTAACCTGCCGAGATAATAATCAACGTATCGATATTGTCAGCTTATAACGCAATTACAGAACTAATCTGCGTTCGAAGCGGCATATTGTCCGCCAAGCAAAATAATAGACGACGCGACGGGGAAGTGTTCGTGACCCACATCCAATAACCAATTACGTACCGCTGAAATAGGAATTAGGTTGCCCGGAAATGGTTAAATGCGAAGGGAAGCGAAAAGTGAACAGGTACAGCGTCCGTAACCCGTAGCCGTAACCTACTTTCGCATTTCCAGTGGAGATGCACTCGTGGCGCTTCACTCATCTTTTCCCATTTAAATTGGTAGATTATTAAATACCATGAGCTCGTTGCGATGCGATGTTCTGTTAAATGCTTCTTTAGATTTATTGCTTTGCAAAAATTTACCGCTCTATTCGCGGTGAACTCTTATTTGCCGAGTTTCATATCTAAACGTTTGCATTTGCATTTTACATTTTCTATTTCGTGAGGTAAATAAGACATTATTAAATGTATGTACCTATCTGAAAATTCGGAGTCGTAGAATGTTTCATTCTGATGGTAACGGAGGACGATACCTACCACTTTTATATTTTTGTACAGTGCGGTCAATATGAAAATAAATTATGAATAAAATATAACGAATGAAAATGAATGAATAATAAATTCATTTGAAGCGCGATTATGAGCAAGATGTCGATTTTTTCTTTGAAATGCCAAATGTTTTTTTAACTTTTGTGCATTCATAACCAACAAAATTAATTTTTAAAATGTGAAATGTTTTTGTTGTCTTGTAAATTTAATTGAGGAGCTAAAAGGTTTGTTAAATTATTGTTCTGGAAAAAAAGTTGAAACGGAAATGTAGATAATAGACAATAGAGGATAGATAATAATTTTAAAGGGTGACAAATTTGATAACCGTTTATCGCAAGATGAAAAAGCTGCACGGGCATATTTCAGAATCGTGATCAATAAATTCTTGAGAAACACAGAAAGTGCCAGCTATAAACAAATTGTTTCCAATCTTTTGGTTAATTATGACTAGGGTTCCGAACGTGTGCTGTAACGCACTCGTAATCCGTTATGTTATTGACGGAAAATGACACACGAGAGAACAAAAAGACAGGAGTAAAAATATGTTAATAATGTATGTGCATACCTATTGCTTGTCATTCAGAAACACCTATTGAACAGTGTGTGTGTGTGCGTGTGCGTGTGCGTGTGCGTGTGCGTGTGCGTGTGCGTGTGCGTGTGCGTGTGTGTGTGTGTGTGTGTGTGTGTGTGTGTGTGAAGAGAGAGAGAGAGAGAGAGAGAGAGAGAGAGACGAACAGAGGACGACACAACACGCACATTATCTACACGAATTTCGCACAGTTGTTTGTATTACTAACACTTTTTTGTTGTCTACAGTTTTTATATCTACAGAGGAACACAATACACGTGTTACTACTATGTGTATATTTTTAGCCGCTGTTTAACAACCTTATTGCCGCAAAATCTGTTGTTTCGTCCACTGTCAGCCATAGAAATTTATTACATATGCCTTTTTTGATATTTCCCATGACACGTTGACATATCTTCAGTAAATATGTTTTACGCAATGTATGGCTACTAGGCAATGGAGAATGGGATACATATTTGGCAAAACACGTTTAAAGTAAATATTGTCGACCACATTATGCACAATTCAAGTCAAAATTCGTCTTTTCTAACCGTACTAGGTATATTTTTTGGATGGATATTCGAATCTAAAAGTCTTTTACACCACGAAATATATGTAGACGATTGCAAGGAATACATAAAATATGTGACCTGTCTATTGTAAAATCCTTGTAATCTTCAATCATCTTTTTAAGTCTATTCATAAATGGTAACGACTGTGCCATTATCACAGAAATCCACACAAAATCAGATAATATGTAAATACAGTACACGAATTCACGAATGACTAACTCGACAAAAAATTGTTTTCAATGCGACGGTCGACCCGTTTAGACCGCCGTCGCTATCGGAATGGCTCGCCGTCTTACGAAGAAATTGTATTACGGCGTCCCGGGTTCCCGCGAAGACTTCGTTCAGGATAACATTCTACGCACGGACAGTGGCGTTGGTATACAGGGGCAGGAAATGTGAGCTTACAAAATACTAGTTATACTTTAATTATCATAGAGTTGTATAGTGCCGGGTCTGCGTGACAGCATACTCTCCCGGACCTTAATTATGACAAATTGGATGTTTATGTATGCTTATTTATACATATATAAAAATCTAAAATGAGAATCTAGGAAGCGATGAGGATTTTCTCCAGGATTTAAAACAGCTTGAGTAACGACACTAGGGATCAACAAACCACAAAAAAACCTTTCGTCATTAGGGGAACAAACATGTAAACTAGTGTTGTAGTTCAAAAAACTCTTGGACAGAGATTATATTTACGACACCAGAAATGATTCTATTTAAATAACTTTTAAAATATTTACAATTTAACGAAGTTTCCAATGTCTATAAAAAACAGGCTAATACATTTTGAAATTCCATTTGCACCCCCTGAAGGCAACTTACTCCTCAGCTGAAATATGGAATGTCAAATTCAAAATGGCAAGGGAGAGCCAGGCCGCTCAGCGTCAAAACCGATCATTATCGGCATTTCGTTTTGCTACGCACGCACCTGAAAGCACATTCCTAATTGTAATTTTTTTAGGCCTGTGTTTACCAACATAATTATTTTAACGTCGTACCTCCTGCGTTATGGGAATTAATGAGTGTTCGTTAGAAGCGGTAGTTGCTGAAAAAGCGGTGAATTAAATCTCTCTGGAAATATGTAAATGGAAAAAAATTAAAATGGAGCATAATATTTTATCGGAACAAATAGAGGTCATTCACATTAAACAAGGATCAAATATAAAACAGTGAAAAGATAGGAAGCATAATATGTAATGCTCATACAGGGTGGGTCATAAGCAGGGTTGGCCGATCGTGCCGCAACATAGCGGTGCGCGGGCGGGCTATTGGGTTCAGTCATTTCGCCCGACCATCTGGCAGACTCTATAATTATTGGCATTATTATTAGTGTGTTCGAGGTGTTTATGTCGATGGCGTCAGTATTACCATAATAATATTTTAAAATGTCACACAGGCAAATGCCAAACAGACTACCATTCGCTGACAAAGCGATCGGAGATTTTGAGAGATCGGAGATCTACCAACCATCTGCAACCAACTGTACGCAGTTACTTACTAAAGTGGATTAAAAGTGCATTAATAAATATACGGCTGTAATTATGTATTGACGAGACAATAGACTGTAAAAAACGTTTTATTCTAAATGTTATAGTACGTGTACTGGACCCTCGTAAATATACACGTCCACTATCACCAGCTAGTAAAAGCCAGTAAAAACACAATTATGAGGGTGGTGTTGGAGACCCTCGAACAATTTGAAATGTGAACGAAAGTCAGGTGATGATGTTTATAACCGATGTTGTTAGTAGGCCGTTTGCTTTCAAAACGCGGATGCAGGTTTTTTGCATGTGACATTCAAAGTGCAAGCATTACATTATGTAGCAGAAACTACTAGACAATGTTTTCCAAACGTAGACGCATTAATAGCCAGGACAAACAAAATGTTCTTAAAATCTCCTAAACGTCTTCGCGGGTTTCACAGCAAATGTCCTGGTATTCCTGAACCACCACAGCCGATCCTTACTCTTTGGGGAACATGACTTAAAGCCGCTTTTCATTATGCCGAACATTTCCAGCAAATAAAATCTCTTATTTTACAATTCAATCTTGTCCGTTGGAACAATCAAATTTCAAGATGTGTCCATTGAAACAGCTTTGACAATTTTTTGTAGTACCTATTAATGTTTGTATGACGACATACAAAAATTACAGAACAGTGTGTTGTCGTTAGCGGAGTACCTACAAATATTGAACGAAGAAAATTCGTTGCTACAAACTGTAGGTGACGCAATGAGCCAGTTAAAAATAATTTCGAAAGTGTTAAAGAAAGATACCGGTGTTACCAAATTAAGACATATTTGTGATGGTGCATCTATAGCTCCGTTAAGTGAGTGCAAAGAATAATAATGCTTGTATTACACCAGTAGATAAGAAGCGTGATGGGCCGTAGATGGCCCCTCTATTAGTGACATCAAAACTATGAACATATTTAAAATTTTCATCCAAAAAAAAAAACGATATGTCTAATTTCGTGTCATTGTCTAAATTTATTCGGAAAATATAAAAAAAAAAAATATGTATCTTGATTGTATCCCTATACAATAAAAGTCAATGACGACTATAAATTTGGGATGTTATTATTATATTTCTGACACGTTGGGGGGAAATAACTGAGACTTGTTATAAACGCAGGATATTTAGATATTACGTTAAGACAGTAAGTTATTTATGGATGACAGTTATTATATTCACAGAAATATGATTGACCTGAGTACTGACAACTCATCTGTTTATTCCAACAAAATACCTAACTGAAATCTGATAAAAAAACGCTTTATCGGAATGATAAATGTATGTAGAAAATACTAGAAAACACATTTTTTCAATTGCATTTTTTTTTATTGAAACATAAAGTATATAGGATAGGGTTATGTATATATGGAATGACACATCGGGCAATTGACATCCACGGCTTTTCTGGCACATACGCATTCTTTTCTCGAAATTTTCAGGACCACTTTGCATAAATGCGGCTGAATTTCGTTGATGCATTATTGCATTTCCTCCTTCAATGCACCACCAGTGGATGTGGGCTTTTTGACATAGACCTTTGACTTCAAATAATTCCATAGAAAGAAATCCAGTGGTGTTAAATCACATGATTTAGGGGGCAAATTCTGATCACCGAAACAAGAGGGTACACACGGCCAGGAAATGTCTCATGCAGTAATTGTATTGTTTCACGGGCTGTATGGCATGTCGCACCGTATTGTTGAAACCAGATGTCGTCCACATCAATATCATCAAATTTAGGCAGACAGAACTCGGTTATCATGTCGCGATATCGAGCACTAGTAGCAGTAACCGCTTGACCAGCCTCATTTTCGAAGAAGTATGGTCCAATGACGCCTTCAGCCAAAAATCTGCGCCGCACAGTGGCACATTGTAGATGCATTTGTTTTTCGACAATCACATGTGGGTTCTTTGAACCCTAAATGTGGCAATGTTGATGATTAATGAAGCCATCAAGGTGAAAATGAGCTTCATCGTTTAGGATGATTTTGCTCGAAAAATTGTGTATACGTAAAAGTATACGCGGTTAAGAGCTTCTTGAAATTAGTAATTATTGTGCACGACGCCGAATCGATGTTCCTGGGCTTTCACCAACACTCTCACGCACTGCTTCGTATTATCATTCGAAGGCTTGTTATTGGACAGCCGGTGTGTCTCGCATGCCCAATTAATCCAATCTCCCTGAATTTTTTAATTGTTCTCTTCACAGTTGACGAAGTTAAATTAATATTCTGACCGAAATTTGCGAACTGTAGCAGCCAAACTTTCACTATTTTTGCGAAATTGTGCAACAATGAAAACGCGTTGTTCTTTCGTGTAGTGCCATTTTTACTAACCCTAAACTGTCAGCTGTTAAACTGTTTTCTTTTTTGGTTGCCACCACTTTACCGCACAAATGGCGGCAAATTTAAATCTTGCGTGAATTATGCGACACCCTTTATAATTAATAGACTTAAGAAAACTGTTGGTTCTATTGGTTCTTGAATTAGTAGATTTTTATTTGTCGTATTTATTTATTTATTTATTTATTTATTTCCATACAACTACCAAAACATATACAATCCAATTACATGGTAGGAATGACAAAAAAATACCCAAACTAAACTAAAATAATAATACACTTAGGAACAAACATTAACAAAACACAAATTAGGTCGACAAAATAGATTTTTTTAAGTAGCTTACATTAGTGTAGAAGATATCGAGCTTATTTTGGTAGAAGTGGTAAATCGAACACATAACATGTATGGAGGAAAATTGCAGTATGTTAGTTCTAGGTGTTTTTATGTAAAATAGAGAATTATTTCTGGTTCGAAAAGATGGGATGTTAAAACATAAAGATTGTAATATGTCGGGAGAGTCAATTATGCAATTTAAAATTTTATAAAGAAAAAAGAACAGAAAAATAGTCCCTCCTTTGTGTGAGAGTGTTAAGATGAAACCTGGTTAGTCATTCTACTTGTGGTGAGCCTTGAGGGGGATTTTGATTCACAAAACCAATGCAGACCAGGAGTTTTTATATGCTTAAATACGTCTAGTGGAATTTCGGTACAATCAGAATAAAAAAGACGACCACAAAAACCAGCACATGATAAGGATGGTGTTTTTCGTCATTCAACTGGTTTGTCACACTTAAAGCATACGGAACTCATTTTGCTAATATCAAAGCTGTTTTTGTACTTACAGCGTTACCGATTTATTGGTAGCACGTAATATCACTTTAGATACACTATTATGATAAATATTAATATACTGAGTGTCTCTTATATTGATACCTCTAAACACTAGAGCTATTTCATTCACTGTATATTTGCGGCAAGTATATCTATATATTTATGGTAACAATTAAACAGGGCTGCAAAAATAAAATTTTATTCAACACCAAATATTTTAGTTTGGAGTTTAAAAAACATCAAAGCATACTAATGTCGGCAGAAAAATGTTTATGAATACCGGGGTATTCCCATATGAAAAAAAAAGTAGTCAAAAGATCTTGAAATTGAAAATTGCTCCTAAGTTTACATTTTTAATGAAAATCGATTTTTACCATTTTTCTGATGAAATTAGACTGCTTTGATGTTTTTTACTTTAACCACAGCATTAAAAATAAAAACTTATATTTAAAAAAACTAATAAAAACCGGTAATTTTGATGCCTTCTAACTCATAACAACAAAAAAATGTATGATGTAAAAAATATACATTGAGTCTCTTTTAGAAATACAAAATTTCTGTTTATTTCTCAGATCTAGTTGGCTATAGAGAAATATAAAAAATGCAAAGACTCAAAATTTCGAGTCATTTGCGACACTGAAAATGCGTATCCCTTTCCGTTCAAAATTATTGAGAGTAACATATTTTAGTAGACACCTGGTATATTTTTGCGTTTGTATATCCTGCTAGCTATCAAATCGTGCCCTCGAAAGGTTAATTAAGCACCCCCCTATACGAGAAAGGCAGTGGAACTGAAGTTAATAAAACACCCCAAAGGGACCCAGTCTTCGCTACCTCCACGTTGTTAGTGCTGGGAAATGCTAAAAATAATAACTGGAAAGATAAATAATATTACCACATGACTATGACTAACATGATTACTGTAAGGTCCGGGAAAGTATGCTGTCACGCAGAGCCGGTATTATACAATTCTATGATAATTAAAGTATAAACCGTATTTTTTAGCCCATATTTCTTCCCCTCTATACCCACGCCACTGTCCGTGCGTAGAATGTTATCCCCAACGATAACTTCGTAATACACTTTCTCAGCAAGACGGCGAGCTATTCCAATAGCGACCTGCCGACGGGGTAAACGGGTCGACGGCCGCATTGAAAACAATTTTTTGTCGCGTGTTAGTCACTCGTAAATTCTTACTGTATTTACATATTACCTGATTTTGTGTGAATTTTTGCAATAATAGCACAGTCGTTACAATTTGTGAATAGATTTAATAAAATTGATTGAAAATTTCAAGGACTTCACAATAGACGGTATCACATAGTATTTTATGTATCCCTTGCAATCGTCTATATATACACGGTGGACGGTGGAGACTTTAACTGGAATATATTCGCTAGCGGGGTGGTGAATGATTTTTCAAAAAATTCCAGAGACACGTCAACTTTTAAATGTATTTACCTACATTTTGCAAGTAATATGAAAAATATAGCCCTTCAGGGGTGGCTGAAACCATCCTCGACATGATTTTTTCAAATGCAACCCTATGGCTTGTGACCCCTCATTGTAAAGCTGGTGGAAAGAGAAATCCAACGCACTGATTAAATTTTAATTTTTAGTATGTTTGTAGGGTTGCATACAATTAAAACAATTTTAAAATTAAATTTATTTTCAACGTAACAATTGTTCAAAATGTGCACCGTTCACTTGTTGGCAGCATCCCAGTCTGTGGTAGGTTTCGTCCCTTACATTATGCAACATTTGCGGTGTTATTTTTCCGATTTCCTCTCTTATCCTTTCCTGCAGATCTGATATGTTGTTGGGTTTCTGAATGTAAACCCTACTTTTAAGATGTCCCCACAAAAAGAAATCCAGTGGTGTAAGATCTGGAGATCTTGCTGACCACTCAATATTACCTCGCCTCCCAATCCACCTACTGGGAAAAATTCTGTCCAGATACTGACGAACAATGGCAGCATAGTGTGGTGGGGCCCCATCTTGCTGAAACCATAACCTCTCGTCGGTCAAGTTAGGGTTTAAGGGGTTTGGAAATAAATGACATAGCACTGGCATTAGTTCGTGCTGGAGTAAACGCAAGTATCTTGCGTGATTAAGAGTGTCATCAAAGAAAAATGGTCCTACAATCTTGTATTATTCCGGCCCACACATTAGTTTTCTGTGGGCGCTGAGTATGAAGTTCCCTCATCCAATGGGGGTTCTCTTCAGCCCAGTAACGACAATTTTGGCGATTTACGTGCCCATTTAATGCAAAAGTAGCCTCGTCAGAGAAAACTATCCACTCTAAAGATAATTGATTTTGATCAATACAAGTCATCAATAAATCGCAAAATTCCACTCGTGGATCTGGATCATCTTCAAGTAGCTCTTGAACAGCTTGCATTTTATATGGGCGTTTTTTCTCACATTTAAGTATTTTTTAAAACTGTTTTGTGATTAAGATTACTATCACGGGCCAGTTGACGGGCTGGAGTGATTGGATTTTCTTCTAGAGCAAGCAACAAATTTAACTTCGTGTCGTCATCAACAACAGCCTGCCTCTTACTCGGTACTTTCCTGACATGACCCATCTCTCGATATTGTGCCTCAATTTTACTAATGGTACCTTCATTTAGTGGTGGCAAGTCAAGATGCGTTTCTCGAAACAAGCGAACAACTTCGCATTGAGTTCGCGCCCTATCACCATATCCAATCATCATCAAAATTTCGATTTTTAGTGATTCAGTTAAATAAGACATTATCACCAATTTGAAATAACACTTCGTTTCAAAGTCTGAATACAGCATACAAACTAAATTACTCTTTGCGGTCGTGTAAAAACACTAGCAAAAAACAACAAATATCAGTTGTGGCAAAAAATTGCTTGGAATTTTTTGTGGGGACATATGAAAAGTAAGGTTTACATTCCAAAACTAAACAACACACATTTTGAGTACGAAATTGTTGCGCGTTAAAAATAAATTAAACTATAAAATTACGTTTTAATTGTATGCAACCCTACAAACATACTAAAAATTAAAATTTGATCAGTGCGTTGGATTCCTCTTTCCACCAGCTTTACAATGAGGGGTCACAAGCCATAGGGTTGCGTTTGAAAAAATCATGTTGAGGGTGGTTTCAGCCACCCCTGAAGGGCTATATTTTTCACATTACTTGAAAAATGTAGGTAAATACATTTAAAAGTTGACGTGTCTCGGGAATTTTTTGAAAAATCATTCACCACCCCGCTAGCGAATATATTCCAGTTAAAGTCTCCACCGTGTATATGTCATCTTCCGTCAATAACATGACGGTTTACGAGTCCGGCCTTGCGTTACAGCACACGTTCGGAACCCTAATGATTAGATAGGTTACAAAAAGAACACTGATAATAAATCTGGTTAATAAAGTTTTTGCCGGCCATTATTTAATTCTAGAAGGGAAAGACGATTCAGCTCAGCCAAATTATAATTAGCAAATAAATTGAAAACGTTTGCCTATGTTCGTAAATAATGCCTGAATACGGTTTACGGCCAAAACTTGTTTGAAAAACGGGCCGATTTAATATAAAAAAAAGTCCACCCAACTAAATTGCCCTTAAAATTCCCTTTAAACAGTTGTAGGCAAGCAAATAATAGCTTACGTGTTTCGCGAGTTTTGTGACTCAAATCAGATACCATTTTAGAAATTTTATTAAAAGTTGAACCAGAAGTACCAATGGTTCACCATAAGAAATGTGGAAAATCTTTTGAGAACAAATAATTGTACAAACAACTTTCAGCTTCATTGTGTTAACAGAAAATAAAGCAAACATTGCATTTACGAAAAAAAGTTATCAACAAAATTATTTCGCGTATAAAAATTTCAAGAATGTCGCGTTTGCATCATATACATATGTATACTAGCATTTTCCAAATCCCAGAAGTGTATTTTTTAAACTAGCCAAATAGGATTGTTCAGCGTTGTGTTACCAGGTATGTTAGTTATTTTATAGCCGAAACAATTTATATAAGTGAAGACCACTTATCTAGAATTTACTAAAAAATCCAGTTTTACTAAATCTTGCTGCTAAATATTTTTAGGCTTTTAAAAATACCTATACCTATTGCAATGCTTTGTACCACGTTATCGAAATGGACTGCTTCTTGGAGATGAAATAATGTTCATACGAATACGTGCGAAGTTATAAGAGCCAAGCAAACATCTTGCCCTTAAGCCCTTTTAAGGTATAATTATGGCGTTTGGCGTTACCTAAGTTAAACTCTGTTATCCACATCACATACTTAGACTGTAATTGGTAGAAATAACACGTGACCTAATAAAAATCGCTTTTTTTACTAAATAGGTGTGTCACATTGGGGTTTTAATTTTAAGCACATTCATTATGATTTAAAGTAATAAATATTAAAATAATTTCTATCAAATTAATAGTTGGACACTTCTTAATATTCAAAACAATTTTCAACATTATAAAGTACTTGCAGCTAATATGGCCACCTTAAGGAATGAAAAGCATTTTGCGAGACCATACAATTATTTTTCTGAAATTTTAATATGAATTTAGCAAATTTAGTCTCTAATGAACAACCTGCGATCAACTAAACAAAATGTAGCATAAAATAATCACAAAAAAGTCGACAGCAGTTTTGAAAAAAAGTGGCAATTGGCCATAAATTCAATACATTGATGGTAATATGGCCACTTGTGAAATCTGTAGAGTTAGTGTGATTCTTTCCTCTTGTTAGTATGACCCGTGCCTTGTAAACATTAAAATTCCATATCACGTATTTTATTAAAATAATAATGAAGACAAACAAAAATCGGACATTCCAAAAAATCTTTAATAGAAATAAATTAAAAAATAAATTAACAATTTAATCGTCACATTCAGGGCATAAAAATAGAGGCAATCTATCCTTGTCAATCAATCAACACCATACATTTTTCATGAATATAGATTTGACACTTATTGCATAGAGGCATGTCAGCAACTCTATCATCTTGACATAGCTTGCAATACCAAGACTACCTTTTATTAGATTTCTTGCCTTGATCTTCTTTGGATGCTTTATTGGTGTTGGACTTGCTCCTGGTATTTACTTCATTGTTTACACATTCAAAAATATCTTTTTTAATAACTTGTGCTCTACTGTTAATGACAGCTGTCCGATTTTCAGTTTCGTATACACCTCGTCAGGGGCAATCAGCACTTCTTTAAAGATACTTCTTGGTAGTCAGAACTTCCATCACTTGATTTGGCATGTATGGAAAAGTCGGAATCGATGTCGCTGCTATCATCAGCAGTTTTATGAATCCTTTTTATCGTAATTTTGGATTTCTTGACAACAAAAACCCTAAGACAATAGAGTCCGGCCATTTCCTTATCGTACCTGAATGGATTAGAGCGATGAGAGAGAAAAATAGCATTTAGAGAGAGATATAATTTTTTCTTTCCTGATACACACATGCACGTAGTACTCTTGGAGTAATTGGACAACTTGTACGAGACGGATAATTTGTTCTCTTAAATCGTACCATCTTTGCTTTGTTTTCCTTATTTTCCTCCAAATAACGCCTCAAAGTTCGTCGTGGAACATCATAAGTCATACTAGCCCTGTAAACTGTCATTCCACTACCTACAGCTTCGACAGCTGTAGTTATATTTTCTTAAGTCCATTTTCCTTTTAAATTTTTAATAGCTCGTGGCATCTTTTTTAATCTAAAACAAAAAAAGATATTCTGTTTTAGATTATGTTAATAATTGTGAAGTGGTGAGTAATATGGCCATTGGCCATATTATTAGGCGATAATATTGGCTATATTAATCTACATTGTAAGTTCTAAGATGTGTTTATCAAATGTCGAGCAACAAAATGAATTCCAGAAGTATATACAGTGCGTCCATAAAGTGACGCATAAATTCATTATTAGCTAAATGAACAATATTATTGAAAATTCCCGAGACAGGTCAATTTTTGATTGCGATTTACTATTTTGTCACATACTAATTTAATATACAGGGTGTCCCACCTTCGAGTAATGACGCCACCACCGATTTTTTTTAAATGGAACACTACATTTTTTTTCAATTTTCGGATGACCCTGGCCGAGCTGAGTCCAAAAATGTATCACAAGTTGCTTCTATCTATTACAGGGTGGACAACAGTACAAAAATTACAAATTATGTATTGCTGATTAAACGCACTAAAAAAAATTAAATTAACGTTATTGTGATACAAAAATACAACTACTTTAATAAACACCAGTTTGGACAAGACGCGCGAATGACGCGAGGCGCGATACGTGGTTCGTTATTTTTTTGTCATTTGTTTTTTGATTGTCATTGTCATTTTTTGCCATATTAAAAACGGCTGTTTAGAGTTCACTTTTGTATTGTTAACGCTTCAAAGTAGGTACTTTAAGTGAAACCTAAATCTAATTTATTTAAAACGTTTTGTTGAAAATGCCTTTAAATGAAAGGGATAGGATTGAAATTCTAATGATGATTGGTGTTGGCGACAGAATGCGGACTCAACAAGAGGTGTGTAGATTATTCCATGAAATGCACCCAGATCGTGAACCTGTTTCACAATCTACAGTAAGCAGAATAGAGCGAAAATACAGAGAATTAGGACACGTGAGGGATGCACCAAGGCAAGGTAGACCTAAAATTAATGAAAATGTTCAACAAGACGTAATTTTGTCGGCACTAGAAAATCCACATTGTACAGTACGGCAAGTATCTAGGGATTTGAATATTGGAAAGTCTTCAGTATCGAATATTTTTAAAAAAGGTAAAATACCATCCCTATAGAGTACGCCTCATCCATGAATTGGCTGAAGACGACTTTGACCGAAGAACTGAATTCTGCGAGTACATGATGGACCACAATAATCAAAATAACGGTTTCATTGCTAATATTTTATTTTCTGACGAGGCAACGTTTTTTTTGAACGGGCATGTTAATCGGCAAAACACCCGCTACTGGTCTCAGGAAAATCCACACTGGATGCAAGAATACCATACGCAACATCCACAAAAGGTCAATGTGTGGGCTGGTATTGTGAGAAATAGAATTGTTGGTCCATACTTTTTTTGATGAAAATTTGACAGGAGCATTGTATCTGAATTTTTTTACAATATACATTAATTCCTGACTTGACCCGGCTATTTCCTGATATTGAAATAGCCAATACTTTAGACGGCAGAATTTGGTTTCAACAGGATGGTGCACCACCACATTTTGCTATAGCTGTGCGCGAGTTTTTACACAGAACCTTTCCAGATCGGTGGATAGGAAGAAGAGGATCAGTGGAATGGCCCCCTAGATCACCTGATCTTACTCCACTAGATTTCTTTTTATGGGGTTATTTGAAATCTAAAGTTTATACTAATAGACCCGAGAACATCCGTGAGCTCAAAGATCGAATCAGGCAAGAAACGTTAAACATAACACCTGCTATGTTACAAAATGTCAGAAGCGAATGTATTGCCCGATTCGGTCATTGTTTAGCAGTCAACGGAGAACAATTTGAGCATTTATTGTGACTTTTCTAAAAATACAGAAACGTATAACTTTCTAATGAAATTTTTCATAAACACTTTATGTATTGTTGTCCACCCTGTAATAGATAGAAGCAACTTGTGATACATTTTTGGACTCAGCTCGGCCAGGGTCATCCGAAACTTGAAAAAAAAAATGTAGTATTCCATTTAAAAAAATCGGTGGTGGCGTCATTACTCGAAGGTGGGACACCCTGTATATTAAATTATTATGTGACAAAATAGTAAATCGCAATCAAAAATTGACCTGTCTCGGGAATTTTCAATAATATTGTTCATTTAGCTAATAATGAATTTATGCGTCACTTTATGGACGCACTGTATATATATATATATATATATATATATATATATATATATATTATTGGCCATATTACTCTATTTGGCCATATTACCTTCTGGTACCTTAGTATGTAGGTATGATATGTAATTTTTTCATTAAGAAACTCATACGTAACTAGAAACCTACTCGTATATTGCTTTTGAACTGTTAATATTATAAAGTTTACACGTCCACTTATTGATTACATTTCACAAGTTCACAAGCCATTTTGAACTTACAACGATATTTATTCACAATAAACATTACAACGAGAGCCCTTTTGGTGGTTGGTAAGTTAATGGTAATCAATCACTCAATCAATCAATCATATTTCAGGTGCAAAATTGCTTATGAACTTTTGAATAATATGAATTGTGTAAAAAATTGTTGCGAAATAAAAATAATACCTAGATATTTTTAGTTCCTAGTAAATTATGTTACCATACTAGATAACATACGTTAATTTTTTACGTTAAACGATTTAATTTGGTACTCATGTAAGGAAATTAATGGAGAATGACTTGAATGCAAAGTTATTTGCAGGTAAGTAATAAAGTCATTTTGTAAGTATTTATAAAGGTACTATGCTCGTTTTTGTTCTAGTTTTCTGAAGTCAACTAGAAATCACTATTTTCTGATGCTAAATATAACTTACTTAATTTACAAAGCACTGCTCGTAAGCCCATCACAAATTTAGTAAACATAACATGATAAGTACTTACACTGCGTTTACATTTTAGCTATGGATCGATAAAGCCCTTTTGTTTCTGATTTATTATGTGCGGTAGAAGATAGTATATCTGCCCTGTTTTCATCCACATAATTTATTTACCAGATCCTCTGCCACTGTTAGATGAGGATTTGAGGTCCTGATAACTCTGAAACTTTCATGCGTTCGGTTCAATGTTGAATGTTGATTAATATAATTGTGATTAAATGTTTTATTTATTATATTTTATTAAATATTTTATTATAAATTAAATGTTGATTAATATAACATTTTATTACTGTTATTGTGAAAGTTAGATTCATACTAAAAATAACTAGTTATACATGTAATATTATCAGTTTCATATGATATTATATACTTATAGGCTATATATGATAATAATAATAATAATAATAATAATAATAATAATACCATTTATTTCCATAAGACTTTTACAAAAAAGTATCGGAATATAGTCAAATATAGTCAAATACATCTTAGAATGACAACTATGTTGTATATGCATATATAAGAAACGTCTAAAATTCAAATACAAAAAAAAACCATTACAATCATTACTAGTATAAAACATACATACGTACATGATATTACACTTACAACCATAAAAGGAATATTGGAACTCAAACTTATTACACAGGTACATGAATATATAAATATTAAAATACATACACATAAATATGTACATATTCATAAATATAATTAAAATTAAAAAGAGCAGTTGAAATATTCATCGACGGAATAAAAAGTGTGTTCTAACAGGAAAAACTTAACCTTATTCTTAAATACATGAAGTATATTTATTTGCTTTATTGCCACGGGTAATTTATTATATAATTTGATACACATTAAACTAGGACCATTTGCAATGGCGGAAAGTTTATGTTTTGGAATATCGAGGTTATAGTTTTCTCTTAGGTTATAACCGCTCGCCTTGCATGTATCGTTTCTATTTGTAAAGAAATTGAAATTCGTTTTGACATAAATAACACAATTTAAAATGTAAAGGGATGGAACCGTTAAAATACGTAATTTATTGAAGAGCGGTCTACATGTCTCTTTAGGTGGTTTGAAAAGCATCTTACGAATAATTTTTTTCTGAAATAGTTCATGCACCCGTCGACTATTGGGAGACTGGATATAGGCAAAGTAATACAATTTTAATATGTCGAGGCTTACACGCTGGCGTAGTTGCCATATCAGAAAGCAGTATGTAGACGTTTTACTTAATAAGTGATCAATATGGCTGTTCCAAGTTAATTGAGAGTCAAAATATACTCCAAGAAATTTCGTAACCTCCTTTTGTTGTAAACTATAATTATTCATTTTAACGAAGACGCTATAATCTGTTTTCTGTGTTGAAAAAAGTACTAGGTTAGTTTTGGAACCGTTTAGTGCTAATCCATTGTCTCTAAAATACTTCTGCATGGAAGTTACTATTGTGTTGGCACTCCGACTAAGTTCTTCCAAGTCATCAGAGTGGACCCCTAACAAAGTATCGTCCGCAAATAACGAGATGAAAGCATCGTAAGTATGACGGCTAATATCGTTGATAAATAAAATAAATAATAAGGGTCCAAGTATACTTCCCTGAGCTACACCAGAGGAAGTTCTATTTAACCTTGACACATATTTTTGAGAATTAATAGTTAGTGCAACAGACTGAGTTCTATCCTCTAGATAAGTTACAATCCAATTTAACGCGACACCACGGACACCATATTTTTCTAATTTATCAATTAGTAATGAGTGGTTCACGGTATCAAACGCCCGGGATAAATCGAAAAATAGGCACAGAGTTTTTTTCTTTGTTACTAAAATTTCGCAAAATATTATTGCACAGTGATAAAACAGCGTCTTGAGTTGCTAGGCCCTTTCGGAATCCATATTGATGACTACATATGATGTTTTGTACTGAAACAAAGTTATTTAATCTAATGAAATAGGCTCTTTCAAATATTTTAGAAAATGCTGAGAGTAGAGCAATACTTCTGTAGTTTTCTAAGAGACTTATCATTTTTTCTTATGTATTGGGACAATCTTTGCACTTTTTAGTTCTTCTGGAAATATGCCTCGTTCAAAAGATAAATTTATTAACAATGTTAGAGGGTCAACGATATAATTGAAAACACTTTTAAAAAATGAGCAAGGAATCTCATCCGGGCCAGCTGACTTTTTGTTAGAAATGGAAATGATTATTTCTTTTACCTCATCAGGTGTAACTGGATGTAAGAAGAAATTATTAACATTTACAAAATGATTTTGAGTATTGCCTTTACTACACATGTTATTAGTTAAGGCATTAACCGAATTTATAAAAAAATCGTTAAAAGCATTAGCAGCTGAATGCATATCTGAAATATTTTTGCCATTGCAATCAATAAAGTTTTTTTGGTAACTCAACTTTTTTATTGGCACAATTTTCCCATTTAATTATATCCCAGGCTACCTTGGATTTATTTGTTGAATTAATAAATTTGGATTCATAATAATTTTTTTTGCAGACTTAAGTCTTATTTGGTGATTTTTCTTTAGAATATTATATCGCACTGATACCTCGTCATCGTCAGTAAGTTTATAAATTTTGTAAACGTCACGGAGAAATATACCTTCATTTATTAATTCCTCTGTTACCCAGGGTTTATTTTCTTTCGATCTTTTTTTCTTCATTTTGCATATTTTCACTGGAAAGGCTTCATCGAATATGTTTATGAAGATATGATAAAAATTGCGAAAACCAGCGTTCAATTGCATCTGGTCCCAGTTTACTTTTGAGAGCAAATAACCAAAATAATACATATTTTCTTCACTATTAAGAAATCTTTTATATCGGTACATATTCTCAAATTCGGTTACTCCTTCACTAAGTTGATGAGTCACCCTTAACATAAAATGGTCGGAAAGGTCACAGTAAATAATATTTGGATTTAAAGATCCCTTGTCAATACAATGATACAATACTTACAGGTTTTTATGGGTATGGGGTAGTGGGGTTATCGGTTAATTAAATTTGTCATTTGCTCACCAATCTTCAAGATACGTGGCGTTTAGTGCTCAGATTCAAGTTTAGGAGCTCCATTTGAGTCGGTAAATCATCCTCACACACACCTCTCGCTCAACCAACATATTTTTGTGGTCCTGTGTTATAATCTAGTGAAAAAAAATTAAATGTGCCAGGCATTGATTTTTTTCTGCTCTTCTCATGAATAAACAGATTTCTTTTTTTTTTAATTATATTTATTAATATGTAGCCATAATATAGTACCCTATATAAATACACGTATATTAGGATATCTAATAATTAAGAATCATATTAGTTAGGTTCAAAGTTATTGCTTTAATAATAATTTATACCTACTATATAAAGACATTAACTTTGTAAAAGAGACAATGAATCAATATTAATAGTAGCCTACGGTATCATTAATTTATCAACTTAATTGTTAATTTATAATGAATTATAGGTCAACTGATGTGGTGTTATAATTTATTGAAATAAATAAAATAAACAAACGTCGATTAGATTAGGCGAATGACAGGCAATATAAATTGAATGGTAATACCAGTGTCATGATTTTTTATAAATCAGTAAAACGTATAAAAATAAAAAGAGGGTATGTATTGAGAACTCAGTTTATATTCGACTTATTTTTATGGTAATGCTAAGTGTCTGTGATATACCCTTGAATGCACTTACTTAGTACTGTTAACCTAGTTACGTCGTCAAGCTAATTAAAAGGGTTACATACATATATTTTGTATGTACAAAGTTTTACATACATATATTTATATTATATTCATAAAGTGTGAATTTATTGCTGTTGTTACTACGAGTATATTTAATATTAGTTATTTTCTGTATTATGATGCGTATGCCTATGTCCCACGGCATATTTCGGCCAACTCTGTAAATCAGCATTAGGTACATATTTGGATAACAAACTGTTCAAATATTGGCTCCTGCAATGCCTTCTGCACTGCCTCCTGTACTACCTCCTACTGCACTGCCTACTGCACTGCCTTCTGTACTGCCACCTCCACCAGGATTCATTCCAGAGGGACCGGGTTGTGGGGATTCTTTTCCGACGTGTACATTTAATACTGTAGGCTGCAAAAACGCATAGTCGGGCATGACTTCTGGATTCAAAGCAAATATACCCGTTGCCTGGAAGGCTGAAACTACGTTGTTTATTGCAGCAGATTCACCATAAGACTCGCCCAAGAGTTTACCAAACTGCAAGCGATTCAGCCTTCTATTGAGATTACTTTTAAACATTCTTCTGCACACCTCATAATAATGCCCCTTAAGACTTTTAAAAAAGGAATGATCCAGAGGTTCATGGAATGAGTGAAATGCAGGGGCAAGCTGAGCAAAATAATTTCATGTTGTTCTACAAATTCCAAAGTCTCAATGTTGGTTGTATACGAGCTATGCTCGTCTAATATCAATAAAGTTCTTCCAGACACTTTTCTTGGCATGAAATGGGGTTTTAGCCAATCCAAAAACATTTCAGAGCTCACATAAGCCGACTTTTCTCACATACGTATCTCTGATGCCGGGGACATTCCGTCACACAATTCAGCCTTCATATTTTTTCTTTTAAATATATAGTCTCACTTTCTTCGTTGGGACTGAAGGCACACTTTTAGACCCTCGTTGAGCAATTATATCTACCTAAAATGTAGGTCCATCTCTCCTCCACAAAGCTGGTTCATGTCACCTGAAACGGGAGGACAGACGGACCGGAGAATTACCGCGGAATGACACAAGGCAAACTGTTTCTTTTTTAGGGTATATTTACTTCAAACATATAACGAGGCAATGGCATACATAAAATTGTAAATAAAATTTAAGTGTACTCGATTGACTCGACAGAGTGCAAAACACACGAATAATTTATGAGGGTATCCAAAATTACATTTGGAAATAACTTACTGTAGCGAAAACACTTCACCTTACCGACGCATCTCGCAGAATGAACTAACGCAAATGCACGATTGTAGCTAACCAAAGCATGCATTATTGCAATATTTTACGGAAAATCGCGAGTGGTCTGTCTCTCCTACTGGGCCATCTCTCCTTACTTTACCCTAAAGGGTGTCCGGTAGTGCAACGAACTTGCACCCAGATAATAAATCAATACATTTTTATTCCTTTTGCTTTAAGATCTATTACAGGGGTTATACGGGTTTCACAGAGGATGATGGAAATAACTCGATTGGACCATCTCACTGAATTTAAATATACTGAAAAGCCAAAATAAAAATATCTGGTTAACTTGATATGACACTTGATGGGTGATTTTCGACAGATAATTCAATATTAAAAGTACAGGGTTTTTTTAAACAACTTACGACATACATGTTGTTTCTAAATGAAGTGGCATAACTAATACCAGTTATTCTGGAAGTCAAAATAAGTCTATTGAACTAAACGTATCTTAGTCCCATGTTGCATAAGATACAGAGCCCTAAAGGTTTCTAAGCCAACAAACATTTTTATGAATAAATCAATAATGTGAAATTGTATTAAGTTTATATTTGGTATGACTACTTTCGTAGCAGCAGTTAGTATTCCAATGTGAAAACAAATACATTTGGTTTCCAGGGGGCACTACAGTTTACAACTAGCATGGTCATTTTCCCTGAAACTTTTTGACCGGGCACGTCACGGATATAAGAACACCCTGTAAAAGGGGCAAACAACATCACATCCTCCACTTTAGCATTTTGTGAAACAACGATTTTATAAACTAAATACACACTAAAAACTATTTTTAGAATGTGGAAATTAAGCTGATTTCAAAAATGTGACAATATGTTAAAAATATGTGTTCTAATCGTGTTCTAACTTCTAAAATATGTGTTAAAAATATGTTGTTCTATTTTAAAAATTAACTTAAAACTTAAAAAAAATAAACTTTTTTTTTTTATTTTTCAATCCTCTTTTATTTTTTTGGTTAACGTGTTAAAAATTATTTGGAAAAAAGGGGATAGCAAATTATAAGAAAAACCCCTGTATATGCAACAATACATCGAGCAGTGTTATATATGTATATCTGTATACATATAACAAAATATAAAAATTTACGTTGTTTGTTCAATCAAATCAATCTGTGAGTGGTACGTTTATTTGAACGAGAAATAATAATGTTAATGATGACTGGGTACGGCAACAGGCTAAGGACGCATGCAGAAGCATGAATTATAGACTCACTATTACAATATGTAGTGTTAAGGAACCTTTCTGGAGAGGCAAGGGGCCCTCGGGAATTTCGGTATCAACGATTCTCGAGTTAACCTAAACAAAGCTGGGGTCACGAGGTCGGCCGGCGCTCCACCGAGACGGGGCACATTTTATGGGACTCTCATACGCTTTATTGAAGAAGAACGTTGTGTACTCTCTACTGTTGATTTCTTTAATAAATTTGTAAGAAATTTGGAATTGTGCCAAACGTTATTTCACATATCAGAAGTGCGATTCTTACCTGTGCTATTTCGAGCTTCAGGTGGTTTGATTTGTTGTGTTTATTTTTTTGTGTTTTTGTGATTGCTCTCTTACTGGTGAGTACTGAACAATTTTTTTGAACCTGTCTACCTGTCTGCCTGCTAATACTGTCGTACTCTCCGTGGCCTGTTTTATTACCTGGTTTGGTTTGTATTTGTGTACTTGGTAATTAATTGATAAATTTTGATAATACTTTCATCATGGGCCGTTCGAGTCGTAGCCGAGTGCGTACACGGTCTAGCGTTCGCCCACGACACAGGCAGCCGTCGGTGTCGCCGGGGCGTAATCGAAACCTAAACAATCGGAGTATTAGTCCGTCTTTTACGCGACGCTTAGAACAAAGACTTAACGCAATAGAGACTAGTTCGTACGACGCAGAGCCGAAATAACTCCGAGATGACCTCGCGGCGCTCAGATGAAGTGTCTAGACGTTCAAGAAGTCCACATTACTCAGATTTATTAAATAAACAGCGTTATGTCGGACGTATTGAATTAATTCCTGAATTCGACGGTACTTCAAATTCGTTGACTGTTCAACAATGGGTCACCAAAATCGAATCCATAGGCGAACTCTATCGGTGGGATGATCGTGCAAAAATATTTGCAGTTATTGGGCGGTTAGCTGGTAACGCGAAATCGTGGTACGACTGCCAATCTGACTTTAATTCTTCCGATTGGAATGTATGGAAAGAAAAATTAATCCGTGCATTTCCTTCATCAAAAGGTATTGCTGCTAACCTTAAGGACTTTGTGAATACCGAAAAGAAAACCAAACGAGGATGTCATATCATTTTATTATTATAAATTAAAAATGGGAACACATTGTGATTTGCCAGAGCATGTGATTACTGACATTATTATTTCAACTTTAAATGATAACTTGTTAAAATCCAGTGCGTACGCTGCAGGGTGTAAAGATACCGAGAAACTCCTAACATTTTTAATAGAGTCCAATTTTACAACGAATACCAATAGTAAAGAAGCAAAACGACATTCAGAAAATCGGCCTAGCCATTCTACTAAAGGCAATTGTTTCATTTATGGAAAACCAAATCATAAAGCAGCCCAGTGTTCCTCACGAAAGTTTGATCAGAGCCGTAACCGAGACCAATCAACTTCAATTTCATGTACTTATTGCAAAAAAGTCCGGCCATATCAAAGATACTTGCTTTGCTCTAAAATCAAAAGCAAATCATTCAAAAAAAGTTAACCTAGTGGCAGTAGATGATAAAAAATATCACATCACCGCTAAAGTTAACAATGTAGACGTTCCTGCTTATATCGATTTCGGCAGTGCTTGCAATGTTATCAAATTAAAAACCGCTAAGGCTCTGCAACTCCCAATAAACGCGTCGAAACAAACTACAATGCGCGGTTATGGGGGCGCTATAGTATCATCTAGGGGTGAAACCATTGCGAAATTGAAAGTAGATGAAGTTGAAAGGGAAGTGCCGATTTTAGTAGTTGATGACGTAATGCAAGATATGGATTTGCTCATTGGCCGTACCTTTACGGAGACGCCTAACCTATTAGTCGTGAAAACAAATGAAAAATTACTGTTTCAAAATGAAGACGAAAACTTGTGACAACTACCAACC